>CM053783.1:282044666-282219472 GCA_028749045.1 Cupressus sempervirens | reverse complement strand
ATAGATATTTCACATTTTTGGGATATGTCTAATTAAAAAATTCATAAAAAAATACACATTATAAAAGTACCCAAAAAATCTGGGATAAACTACATAGTGTTAGGTAACTTTTGACTAAAGCGATTAAAGAATTTCAAAAAAAAAGTTAAAATTTTAGGGGAGCCCTACTTTGTACTCTGTTACGTTTTTTTTTGAATAAACAGTAACACTTTTTGTTGCCCCCTTTTTTGAGAACCTAAAATTAAACCATTTTGAAAAAAAAATTAATAGTTTAGAAGCTAGATTCAAAGGACTACTACTTTTATTTTTTTCATATCTTAAAATTTTGAGCATAACTATCTTCAAATTCTTGTTGAAGTTCAAAAATTGTTGATTTCAAAGTAAAGGTGTCCACTTATACCCCCCCTTCTGACACCACAACTTGGTGCACTTACCCTATAATGAATTGATATCTTTCAATTTTGTCATTTTACTTATCTAAATAATTGTACTATGAGATATAATTCTCCTTTAATCTATGTATGGGAATAATAGCATCCAATTTCACAACAATAGTTCCTATTTATTTCAACTGTACTTTCAATTTTTTTTCAACATATAACCTTGTACTTTGTGAATCTAATATTCAACCCTTTACATGATAAATATCACTCATATTTTTCCGATTAAATTGATGAGCTAATTATAACACTAAACCTATTCATAATGCTAAATCTAATTCTAACCTTATTTCAAATTGTGCGACTTTTCGTAAACGTAACTTTCGCTATAATTGTAACCATAAGTCCAACCCTAATCCTGATTCTACCCATCCAGTCTTTCAATAAACATAACTCTATCTATACCCCTAACCATATTTATAATGATAAGTCTAATCTAATCCTAAGTCAGTGTAAAACTCTAACCCAAACCCTAACTATAACCCTAACCCTAAGTCAAACTCTAACCCTAATTAATGCTAATAGGCATTCTACAATGGCAGAATGGTTGGAGTGGATGGTGTGAGTGTGTTAATGTTAACTTTTATTCTTCTGGGTTAAATTTGACAACCATTTACATGTCAAAAGTTTAAATTTTATTATAAATAGAATATACTTTTAAAAATAATTTAATAAATATTTCATAAAATATGTTTCACAATTATTTTATTTGGAGATATGAATCATCCCTTTTTTAGAAGTAAAAATAAAAATATTAAGTTAGTAAAAAATTAAAGAAATAGAGATAAAGGAAATATAAATAATTTTAGATGTAATGAATTCAATTATAATTATTTTGTAGTAGGTATCTATTAGCATTTCTGTAGATAGATTTATTTAAGATATCTGTACTAGTTCTAACCATATATTATTTTGATAAACTTTACCTTAACTATACCCCTAACCAAATTCGTAATGATAAGTCTAACTCTAATCCTAAATCTAAGTCACACTCTAAACCCAACCCTAAGTCCAACTCTAACCCTGATTCTATCCATACAATCTTTTGATAAACATAACTCTATCTTATCCCTAACCATATTCCTAATGATAAGTCTAACTCTAATCTTAACTCTAAGTCAAACTCTAAACCCAACCCTAAGTCGAAATCTGTCTCCAACTCTAAGTCTAACCCTAAATCTAACATACACTATTTCGATAATCATAAGTCTAAGTTTATATATATCTCTCGGCAATATATATAAAAGCTAGTTTACTAATATTTGTTTATAAATTTTCACTTTTATATATTTAAATCAATCATTTGTGAATAATCAAACATTTAATATAATTAAGCTAGCTAAATAATTATAAAGAGTTACTGAATTTTAAAGTTAAATTGTAAATTAATTACGCCATAGAGATTTTTCCTCTGAAAAAATTAAAATTAAGTACATAATATTTTACATAGAGCTGTCAAAACTTAATAGCAAACTCTTAAGATAACTAGGTAAGCCATACTCAGCTGGATGTATAAGGTTATTCTGAAAATCAACTCCCGTATTTTCATTCACATTCATTGGATGCATATAACACTAGCTCCATAAATATTTACTTATCGAGATTCATCAAATACATACGGAATGGATTCTATAAAGAAACTTACTAATAAGCTGAAAGCATCTTAAAATTATGATTTTGAATAGGTAAATTCCAACAAAGACATCAAATTTATGACAGCGGACCAACAGTCCTTACAGAAAGGTGGGATTTCATACTTTGCAAGCAACTGCAATTGCTCATGAATAAAAATAATGCGAAGCATTTTCTGCAAAGCAGCATCAAACAAGAAACCTCAATTTTCCCACGAATAAAAGTACTGGCGAACATTTTCTAGAGCAGGAAGAATAAAATCCTAAATCCTGCAATCTTCCCATTAATAAAAGTGACGGGAGACATTTTCTACAACAGCAAATCAAAAGAAAAACTAACGCCTAAATTTCCAATGAATAAAAGTAGTTGAATTTCATTTTTGAAGCGGCAGCATAAAAACTCTAAGACCCCAATTTCCCCAAATGGATTGAAGAACGTTTGGGGTCGTTGGGCAGAGGAGCTCCTGCCTGAAAAACAGAGGCAAAAATAGTCTTTTTAATCTTCCCTCGCTTTGGAGGAACCATGTTCCCCTTTCCCTTGTTATCCCGAGATAGACTGTAACACTGCCCCAATACAACATATTCGGCCTCTGAAGCTTCTTTCTCTTCCATTTCCCACAGAATCGAATGTGCTCCAGAAGCCAATTTTGAGATCAGTTAGCAGAGATTTCACACACCCAATGGGCTGCTTATATAATGAATTCAATCACTCTAACCCCACCAGTGACCACGGTTTTCTTTCCGCTCAACTTTAGTCAAAAACCAGATCCGTCTTCTGGATAAAACCTGGTTGGATACTACCTCAAATGTTTCCGCCGGCCACAGGAATATAGAAGCGAGACTTTTGGGGGAGTTCCTGTTTGAATATGTTTGAATATGTTAGGACGATAGAGCATCACGTATTCTCTGCTTCCTCTCAACTTCGTAGAAATTTCAATGTCTAGGAATTACAGTTGTGAATTCTAAAAATTGGCAATATTAAAATGAGAGACCCCTAAAATATTAGCAAGCGCAATTTTGTACATGTGCTATTATTTTAACATTGCTAATTTTAATATTATAATAGGTAGTTTTAAGGCATGGAATTGTATTTTTAGGGTTCCAAAAGAATTTAGTCATATATAAAATCTATAAATAAATTTAAAAAATTTAGAAATATTAAATTACTTAAAAATAATTTCTAGTCATATATAAAATTTATAAATAAATTTAATTTTTTAGAAATAATTAAATTATTTAAAAGTAATTTCTCATGATTGTGAAAATTAATTACATTTGCGTCAAATACAATAAGATAAGAAGGTAAAAGGAAACCAAATCGAGAAGTCAATATGTTTTATTAGTACTTAGGCTAAGTACTATTGTGACGATTTCGTAATGATTAAAACTAAATGCATAGACCAATCACAATTTATAATAGTATAAATAAAAGATTTTTAACTTTATAAAAATTTAAAATTATTTGTTATTCATTTGATTGGCTAAAGAGATTTGAGATTTCAATAGCAGTTTTTAAATCATAATAATGTAGTTGTTGCTTATATATTATAATAAAATATTATTGTAGGTTAGATTTTTAGAATTGAATATTTTTAATATAAAATTCATTTTAAACAATTATAATATCTATATTTATATTTCAATTAATAAATTTAATATAAACACCTAAATTTATAACATGCATTATTTTAATTCTATCTAAATGTTTTTAATATAAAAATATATTTGTAGCATATTATAATATTTTAAAAATATAATAATTTATGCATTATAGATATAATCAAATAATAAATTAATATAAAATTATGTAATTTATATCATGCGCTATATATTTATTTATATCATTTTTTTAATTTATAAATATAGTCAAATAACAAATTAATATAAAATTTTGTAATTTATATCATGCACTATATATTAATTTTTATCATTTTTATCTTGATATATTCTTATAATTTTAAATATATATAATATTTTAAATTTTAAAAAATAAATATATTTAAGATTTATATTAATAAAAAAATTATTTATAAAATTAAAGCTATAATTAATTTATAACTAAAGCAAGTACTCTCAGCCACATGCTATAAGCGATATTTTTCATTCGAGAATATACCTGCAATGTGTGACCATTCCCCACCAGATACCTATATTTTATCATTCAAATAAAGTTTTATTATCATAGATATTTAACTCATTAAAAGCACTCATATATATTGGACGGTGTAAATAAAAATTTAATCGTGTACTTTTAATTTACTATTGGTTTTATGAATGATTGCTTAGTGATAATTAAGATGTGGTTAGCAATGGTTATGTTATTTCAATATATTCTTTGACCTCGTTCTGGTCTCCTAAATAGTCAAGTGTATCGGCTAGATTCATATTAAATGTTTATATTATTTTTTCAATAATTAAGAAAGATTTCTCCCCTTTTTATAAATGGACGTGAATTAGAGCACGTCTCAATAAAACATAGATTACAAATTATATATGTACTTTTATTAAGATGACAAGCTCATGAGAGACATTTAGTATAATATTTTTCTTGTTAA
Organism: Cupressus sempervirens; assembly: GCA_028749045.1. Lineage (NCBI taxonomy): Eukaryota > Viridiplantae > Streptophyta > Pinopsida > Cupressales > Cupressaceae > Cupressus > Cupressus sempervirens. The sequence continues at coordinate 282,214,846 of CM053783.1, read as the reverse complement.
AAAAAATTGCATTTGATTTTATAGGAACATTGTTATTATAAAATGATGTTAAGGAAAAGGATTTGTTATGTTATGAAATAAGACTTAATTAGTATTAAGTAAGGATAGTTTTATTCTTAATTTTTCTTTCATTTGATTTAATGATATTTGATTAAATTTTGAAAGACAAGCATTTAATTTTATTTTTATTTTATTTTAGATAAACTAGAACTTAGATGGTCAAAAGAATAAATAAAAGTGTTGTAAATAACTAGAATGCAATGTAGAATTTCAAAATTAATGGTAGTAAAATTTACTTAAGAGAAAAGGGCAATCTAGAAATAGTGCATCTATTATTCTATGGTGATTAAGGATACTAGAACATGTAGTGAATGGATGATGGATATTGTGTTTAGATAGGAGTTCATCTTAGATGGTAGGTATTATATGATCAAATAGATTAGGAGTGAACTCATATGAACCCAAATTTTAAAGTTTATGTTTGAGAATCCAAATTAAAAGAGAAATTGGCAAAGGTCTATGTCTAGAATTAAATTCATAGTTTTAGGATGAAAATTGAATTAGATCAACTATAGGTGTAGAATTGAGTCTAGGGAGAAAATGAAGAATTTGAAAGGTAATAATAAAAAGAAAATGATTACCTCTACAATCCAAATTCGTATAGTAAAAGAAATACTTGAAAGACTCAACCTAAAAATAAAATAATATAAATATAAGACACATGTATAGTTGTTTCTCAAAGAGAACTATTATATTCAAAACTTACATAGATTATAAACTAGTCCTCTAGAAACAAATATTATAACACATACTACATAGGGCAGTTGTATTAGTAGTGGTTGTAGTTAACTTTGGGCTCCCGTAACTTCTAAATGTTACACTAGATTTTGATTATTACTTTTTCAATTGGCCTCATATGGACTTCGCTACTTATAGCCATTGTTCTAGCTTTTGAGTAGTAAACCGAACATTGGAAAATATGTTATATGTGCAATAGTTAAAAAGATATAATTTCAAAGTAGGCTGAAACATATTCCTTATTTGTCCCAATATCCATTTCCTTTGACAACCAACAAAAAAAATTACACAAATGAACTAATACATTTGCAGAAATGCTCCAAGAATCACATACTTTAATAAAGATGAACTTACACCGACTAATAATTAACTTTTTCCTTACAAATCAAGAGCTATTAAATCATACATAATTTTATGATAGACTTTTAATTTACAAATTTTCATATTCTCCAATTAAAACGTAAACAATAATTGATACTATTTCCCTAGATATAAGTGCATAGAAAACTAATTTAATTATCCAAAAATTACATTTCATATGCAACCATTTTTATTCTCCCCAAAATTAAAAGCCTGTATTGCTTATACAAATATTCAAATTACTCACATACATACCAACATACGATTCTTGCGTACAAATGCTTGTCACTTGAAGGATGAGAGCCCATATATCTTTAATCAATGGAAAATAGAGTTATCCATTTGTAGTGGATTGCAATTCGAATTACTCACATACATACCAACATATGATTCTTGCATACAAATGCTTGTCACTTGAAGGATGAGAGCCCATATATCTTTAATCAATGGAAAATAGAGTTATCCATTTGTAGTGGATTGCAACTTTTGTAAAGTTTAGAATATTAACTCAAACTATTTCAATTCTTGCAATTTGATTGGGTCCTTTCCAATAATGTAAACATTATTATCTACTTAATAGAAAAAACAAGAGAGATATTAATTAAACCCCACCTTTATTATTTTGAAGAAGAAAAGGACAAAAGTTTTGAAATCACCAGTGGTGATACCAACTTTGATTCTTGAAATGTTAAGTGACATCTAATCTTTTTTTTATTGAAAGAAGCATTTTATTTAAAAAAATGCTAAGTTACATAAGTGACATTTAATCTTAAGCTCTACTTCTTCAACTTTTGTTTATTCCTCCTGGATTAGCTCTATATAGACAATTGAGTACCCAAACAAACTTTGCCCATTGCATGAAATCCACTATACATATACTCTAGTTTAAGTTACAACAAACAAAACTAGCAATAATTCCGCATATTTTTGGCACATACCTACATATTACACAGAGGAAATGTAATTAGATTGCAATAAAAGAACCATTAAATACTCCAACTGAAAGTGAATGCAAATGCAACAAAAGAAGGCTTTCAAAGAGAAGCTTGTTTACTTCCACAGTTATACCATTAATACATAGTCTAGCAAAACATTAAAAAAGTTTCCCTAGTACAAAAATAACACTAAAATACATAATAAGCAGGACAACAAAGGGAAAGAAAAGCTATCTTTCCCTATGTGCCTTTGTAGTCCTTGGTATGTAGATTTGAAGGGTGTAAGAGGCAATGAAAGATCTCCCTTTTAACACCTCCTCTCTTTGGAGGAAGTGGATTGTTCATCTTTTCATGATGATGATAAGATTGACCCCTTGCTGCATTCTTGCACTTTCCCTCACAAACTTTATTATTATTCTCCATTGCCCTGAACCCACTAAAGCTCACTTCTGAATTGAAACAAAAACTGAAGCTTTTAACCAGTTTACAATGGTTTGGGATTATATATAGGCATAAATGACTTCACTCCAAGTGATACCCATTAATTGGACTTTCACTAAACCATGGTTTCGTTTCTTATTTAACTAGAGTTACATTCAGGTTATAAGCTTATCCTTAGCTAATCTACTACAAAACTAATTTTACGTGGCAGGAGAAAAATCACAAGACTCTAGAACCCAAGTTTACCTTACAAAAGTTAAATAGAGTAATGTATTATATGTTAGTATATTGCATCTTTATTACGTCAGTACGATGACGTCATCAGAGAGAAAACTAAGGGGTCGTAGCCTGTAGGGAATATTGTGTAGCCGAAAGAGCCATTTTTGGAGGCTTTAGGATATTGCAAGCACGTGATCAGATAAAGAAGTATTTTATTGTAGGAATGCAAGAAAGGATTTGTTTTTGTCATTCTTGTTGTGTTTGTTTTCCCACTTTTCAAATGGAAGTAGTATTTTATATATATATTAAATTTGATGTATATATTTTTAAAAAATAATAATATAAATTAGTTATAAAAAATTTATATTCTTATTTAAATGAATGGGCTTTTTTCCATAGTGGTTCTTTTAAAACTTTATTTTTCTTGTGAATTTTGTTTTATAAATTTTAAAATCATTTTTAGAATTTTTAATAAATTTAGTTTCTTATTGTATTTGCCAATTATTGTAATCACTTCAACATATCTAGTGATTAATTTTTTGCATCTCGACCAATTAGATCTAATTATTTTTCCTTCTAATTTTAAGTTTTGATTTTTGGATTGTTTATATATGAGTTTTTTAACATCTACATTTCTTTAAAATATTTTACTTGAACTTGATTGGCTCTTATATTTGTGTCTTATAAGAGCGATTTTTGTGGAAGCACTACTCAGAATTTTAGCATTCAGGTAAAAGAATATCATTGTATGGAAATAAATAGTTTTGGGTTTGTAAATATTAATCTTATCACCAGTCATTCTAGTATTTGATTATATTAAATTTTAAATACTTTAATTTCTGAAAGATGGCAATTAACTAATGTATATATTAAAATATAGTATTTGTGAAAAAGGGTATAATAATAAATGAAAAGGTAAAAATATAATATAAATAATTATATCTTTCTTCAAATACTTTGTTATTAGACTAAAATCTAGTACAATTATTTTATGATTATCTAGGGCCAAAATCTCTACATCTAAATACTATTTATTTTATAAATGTTAATTTATCTATAGTCAAAAAAAAATTAATGTATTAATATATCAATATGCTAAAATACAATTAAGTAGTTATAATAGTATCATTGCATTTATGTGAAATTTAGATTTTTTATATTAAAGTTTTATCTAAAATATATATCAAATATTAATCAATTAGTAATAACATTATATTATCAAATTTTTACTTCATTATTCTAATTAATTAAAACTATTATAATCTACAACAAATACAAGCTACTATGTGGCACTTGTTAATATAAAAAATAAATATATTACAATTCATTTGGAAGAATAATTTTTCATTCATATAAGGATGTAAGGTTAAATATCTATTTTAGAATATTAGATCAACAAATATTCTATTATACGAATGAGACCAACAAATATATTATTGTAAGAATACAATTAAATCATATTCTCTCCCATCTTTCACATCTATTTTAAAGATTTGTTTTTATCATTTTCTATTCTTTTACTTTCAAATAGAATTAAAAGATATTTTAATTTTAATTTGATAACAATAAAGTCTCTAATAATAAAATCTATTCCAAATATTATATTCTTATTTAGAAGAATGGTTTTTTCTTTGTAATTCTTCTTTGATAAAACTTACTTTGTAAAGTTGTCTTGTTTTTCAATGGCAAAGTCCATGTTCTGAGTTCAAATCTTCTTCAAACTTAAAAAAAAAAAAATTCTTGTATTTTGATAAAAAAGTGTTATGACCATATCTAGAAGATTAGGTTTTGCTTCATAGTTAGTCTTCTATAATGCATCTTTTCTTATAAAGTTGCTTTAAATTTCTTGTCATCCTTGAAATAATTTTTTAAATATTTATTCTTTCATGAAATCTTTATATGCATTTAAAAAAAATTATACTACTTTAATCTTGATTGTTCTATAGGATTGAATAATAAAATAATTTACAATCCAATAGTTAATTATTAATTTTTAAGAACCAATAGAATAACTATTGAAAAAATGCCACTTTTCTTAGTAAATGTGCAACAATATAAATCAAAGAGGTTTGAATCTCAATAATAAATTTTAGAGATAGAATAGAACTAAAGATTGAACCTTTTAAGTTAAAAACTATTAATAGTAGAAAATAAAATCCAGAGGATGAAATTGGTGTCTATAAAATATCTAATACAAATTTATATTATGATAATAGACCTCAAGCTGTAATTAATAGAAAATATTTATTTTATTATGAATTTAATTTGACTATATATTTTTCTTTGAAATTTTGAACATTGAAATATGGGCCATTAAGTTTAGCTAAAAGCTACACAATTGAATCATGGTCTAGCAATATAAAAAGTTAACTTGTTGGGAAAAATATCTCCCACTTATCAATTGATGAGCTTAACAAGATTTTCTAATGAATGGTTCATACTTGGCACAACATTTGCGAAAGGTTTTGGAAATGGTGTTGGAAGATAAGTAGAAGCTCCTTAGTGGTTCGCCTTTGTGAGCATCATCTAGACACAATGAGTGTTAAGTGTTCCATTTATTCTCATCGGAGATGGCTTCTTGTGAACAACTACTCATGAAACAAAGGTCAATGTGTTTTACCATAAAATTACACAGTTGAATCCCAATAACCATATCACAACATGAATTGTTGTGGAAAATATCTTCCACTTATCATTGAAATACTTGTAAGCCATGACAAATATCTTTATAGAACACATTATTATTACATAACAAATAATTATTTAAAAATTTATCATGATTATGTTACTCATTTGGATCATTCATAAAGTTTGATTTAATGTCACATTAATATCACTAAGATTTTTGGCATATTTGCAAAGAAGGTGGGGTTTTTAACTTCCTTGAGAAGATGACATGCTATGATGATAATTTTCCTACTTAGTTGTGCATTTTTTGGAAAAAGAAAAGGGTTATGATGTGTGACGTCAATTTTATAGGTTAATGAATATGTAATTTTGAAGATATTATTGATACCATTGTCTAACATATTTGTAGAGAGGGTAGGGTTTCTCAATTCCTTGAGAATATGATATGATATGATGAAAACTTGTCTTCTTAGTTTTCCATTTTGTGAATAGAGAGATGGGTTACGATGGGTGGCATTATTTTTGAGGTTAATGAAGATGTTAATGTGAAGGCTAAGGGCATCTCAATGTTTGGAAGGACATTGAAAATATAAAGTAGGGTTTCATACACTAGGAGCATGAATTAATTATTTTCTCTAGATGAGCCTCATATCAAAGTGCATGTGAGATAATGGAATTTTTTTAAAAAACCTTGGGACCAAGTATGCCTAATGGTCATGAAGTATTTCACTCTTGAAGGTCATTTCAAGGTCTTTTATAATTTCCATTATGCCTATTTTGAATCATTTTCACACTAGGAGCTTAGTTTCCTTCTCTTCCTTTCTGTTGAACTCTATTGAGAAGTTTGTTAAATAGGTTGTCAACATTTCCAAAAGACAAGATAGAAAATTGATTTTAGTCCATTGGGGGCTTATTTTCTCTCTCTATGATTTATACCTTTCTTTTTGAACTCTACATCAAAATGTGGCCCATGAAACCACTTCACCTCATTCTCCACCCTTTGCAAGCATCCTTGATATGTCTAAACCTAGTAGGAAGAAATACTTGCAAAAACCTAACCTTAAGGTTAGTTCTTGTCAATCTAGCCTAGAAACCCCTACTCACTCCATTGGTAAATTAGAACCCACTATTAAGATTAAACCCACGGGCAAAAAAAGGAAAAATATTTCCAAGATAAAAGGAAAATTTAGGAATAAGAAAGCCAACTCTAGCATCTAGGAAGTGGGAACCTATGTTGTCATAGAGGATACAAGCATCCAAAGGAACTTAAATTGGATTGCTACAATCAATATATAAGTAAGGGTAAATATAAGAAGGTTGAGGTCTCTCATGTTGATGACCTTGAGAAGGAAGGCAATTGTAAAAAATCTAGAGTGGGGAAAATGATGATAGAAATCAAAAGGAATAGATTGATAAAGTGAGATTCATGCAAGTTGAGGTCCACCCATGTCTTTGATTGTGAGAAATCATGGTCTATTGACATGAACAATGACATGATACTTGGAGAGGAGGATGGGGACATGAAGAGATGTAAAGATAATATTACTGAGACCTATAAAAATTGCATTCTTTTGAACAACCTAAATTGAAAAAGACAAAGATCAAGGTTATGAACCTGGATAGGAAGGTTACTAGTATTTCTAGATTTAGCCTATGGGTGATGCATAGCTTGGCCACTTCCATTTCTCTATTGTAAGGGAAAGTGTTGGGACCCAATGTAGAGAAGGAAGGAAACTACAAGGAACTTTAAGTTCCTCAATGGGGATTGGGTTGGTGTGATCATTCAATCAACTTGTAAACCTAGTTAGTCTAGTCCATGGTGTTTATAGTTTTTGGTTCAAGACTCTTTAAGGTCAATGCTACCTTTAGTCTTTCTATTAGTAAATTTTAATTTAAAACTATGTTGATGTTCAAGGCTACATTTAGATTAATTTTGTTGGGTAGGATAGTCTTATTTTGATACAACATTACTTAAATGATTGTCAATATAATTTGTATGATAGTAGATTCTAGCTAGTTACTGAACTCTCATTATTATATTGTAATTTTTTAAAATATTCTTAGTGTGCTATTATTGTGATGTTAACATGCTCTTATAGTTATTTTTGGCAAGTCATCTGATCTTGTTCTATATTGGCCAGTACCCTTGATTTTGCTACTTTTATATATCAAAAAATTCAACAAACATTTTTTTCAAATTGAATTTCTAAAATTACAATATTTTTGACAAAATTTGTGAATTATAAAAAAAACACAACTATTATTTGTGTTGAATTAAAGATGGATCATCAAGTGTGATAAAAATATGTTGATTAAAAAAAATGTTCTTTTTATGAACATTCTAAGATTTACAACACATTGAAGAAATATCACATCTCTAGATAAATCTTCATTTTTCTTCTCAAATATTTTTTGAGATTTAATGTTGTTGATATTAACAACAAAAAAATAAGGTTGTTGTACCTCTTAAACAACTGCCCAACATACAACTAACGAAGAATTAACAACTTAGCTAGTTTCACCGTCAACACCATTGACTTCACCTCTCATGTTCCCTACTGATCAAACCACTAATGAAAGTTCCCCAATGATTGTCACTTCCCTAGAAGGAAAAAGAAAAGAAAAGAAAAATATAATGTTTTATCTGACCCCAATTTGTTGTAGGTGCAATATATTATGTTGTCTAAGGGAAAATGTACGAGTTTCCAAGTTATGGAAGGACCCATGGAGAAGACTAGTGATAATATTGAAGCCCTGGAGGACTAGTTTATTGGCCTGGATGAATGCTTCAATACCATGTCAAGATTTATTCTCAAGGTGATGCATGTAGCAACTACTAGGCTATAATTGCTCTAGTAAGAAAATGAGGATGAGGATTTGGGCATTGATGACTCCAAGAAACTCTTTGGGTTCATAACTGATGATTGAGTGAAGATTTTACTATTAAGGAAGGGGAAGGAAAAGGCCAATAATTAGGCCTTTGGTTTTTAAGTGTTTAATTTTTTGTGCTATGATTCTATTAGGAAGACCCAACTATGAATTCTCTAGAATGACCTTGTGTGGCCTTCTTTGGTTTTAAAAACTTTAACAATAGTTTTAGGACTTATTATATTACTTTTATTATAGTAGACAATACTATAAGAACTTGTGGCATAATGGTAGATATGTTAGATAAGAACTTGATCTAGTTATGTAGATATTGTGAAGATGGGTTTTTGATATTATATGTTGGGGTTGTGAATATGTTGGTTATGATGTAGTTGGTAGTATATTATTAATGGGTTTTCCATTGTTTTATTCCCAAGGGCTAACCCCCTTGTTTTGGTAGATTTAATTTCAAAAATAACAAATTCATAGTTATAATATAGTAACAAAAAATCTATTCGAATAAATAAAAAAAACTAAACCAACATGATAAAATAAACCATACAAAGAAACATGTACATATCAACTATTAATATCATTACCATAATCCACACAATAGCCATGTCCATTGCTGTCTCTAACCTAACCAAAATATAAAACTTTACCAAAATCCACAAAGTAAAACCAAACTGTAATAAAGTCTTAGTAAGAGACCATATAGGGTTTTAATAGGAAAAACTAGTAAATTGAAACATAGCATTGGCATTGTCCTAGAGTGATAACATATAAATGTTTTTGAATAAATTTCAAATACAATATGAAAACTAGTTAGTAGACCTTTTCCTATTTATTTTAAATCATCCAAAGAGATGAGCTCCAAGACACCAGAGGAGATGGAGTGCATGTCTAAGGTTCCATATTATTTAGTAGTTGGAAACATGATGTATGCCATGGTGTGTATAAGGATAGGAATTATACATGCATGGGGAATTGTGAGAAGGTATATCAACAATCTTGGCAAAGAGAATTGGAATGGAATAAAGTGAATTCTTATGTATTTGAGATGTTAGAAATATGAAATACTGAGGAGGAAGTGGGGTGGGGGGAGAAGGGAGGGGGTGAATCAATATTTCTACAACTATGGATATCTTTAACAATCTTTAAACATGCATATGTAATCAAATTGAAAAGTAAACATAACATAACACAATGCAACTCATAAAACCATTCTTTGTTAACTAGGGAAAAGCTAGCCAAGGGAAAACCCTTATGGGGATGGTGCCCACAAAATGATCCACTAATCAAAAGTATCTTGTAAAAGACATTAACCCTATTAGGAGTTTATTACATATGTATAGTGTCCTTTTCCTTGTTAGAAGCCTCAACCCTATTAGGAGTTGGTATTACAATTATAAAAGTAGCAAGATGAGCCCACTTCTCAAACATGCATAAACAATGATATATTTTGTACACAAAAGGCATAGATACAATAACCTCTTTACAATGTTGATATCTTCAATATATATTTTGTCCATTGTAGCTCTCTCTACACAGCTTCACATATATTGTCCTTTCTCTACTCTAACAAAAAGTTCGCATCAATATTGATCATACAAAGTGCACATTTCAACATTCTAATATTATAGTATAAAGCCACACTTTTTACAAATAAAAGGTGTCTTCTTTATACCCATCTACTTAACCAGTGGACCTTCATTTCCTTGCACATTTCCCAAAATTCAAAATTACTTTTTGATAAGTGAGGGTTAATATCTAGGATGTTTACCCTACCTTGCTAAGTCATTATTTTGGTAAACCAAAACAATCTCTTAACCAAAATGTCTTTACTCTGTCATCTTCTATGCTATGCCTATATAACTTGTACCTATACAACTTGTGATAAATCTATCTGTACATGGAATATTATTTAGTGCTTTTAGACACATTTTTATGAAATCATAACCTTACTTACCTCAATATTGCATAACCTCATCTATTTTCAGTAAATCGTGCTAAACCAAAATGGGTAGTTGGTCATTGATTTCTTGAATTATACTTAGACAATTTTCTAATCCAAGATGTAATCTTATATTTTTCCTTCTTTATAATAGATATATGTTTCCATAAATGACAACCCTATATCATCCTTACATATCTTCCTAGCCAAATTTCCAACAAACTCCCCTTTTGGCATTGATGACAACATATGGAAAATTGGCTAAGGGCCAAAAAGCTTCAAAACTTCATAATTTATGAAGTTCTTCACATGGCCATACAAAATTTCAAAATGTGGATCATTTATATTTAAATTCCATATTTTACATTATACTTCCCCTTAGTCTATGTTCTACCTTATATCTCCTTATATATACATATAATTATGTACTCACTACTCCTTGCCCCTCCCCCCCGCCCCCTTTGGCATCAATGGAAAAGGTGAGACAAAACTATTTATACATGCAAAAAAATTTTTACCCTCATTTCTTATCAAGCTTGTTTGTTGATGAGTGTCATACACTCTCCAAAGTTTCTCTTGAAGTTGTTGAAATATTTGTCTTAATTGTCTTTGTTTGCCTCTAGTATAATGATTAATATACATAAGCCATAGGACACCAACACTATTACACTTAGATTAGAATAGAAAAATTTGGTGAATGAAACCTTAGTGTTAGTACATTCCTTGTGTTGCATCTACACATGGTCAATTTTCAAGGTAAGGTATTCCCTTAATAATAAAAATTTTGTTTTCTTTCTTTGCTTCCTTAATTCAAGTAATTTGAACTCATCATGCACATTGTTGATCCTTGCTTCCAAATTTGTTATCTATATAGTTGGATTCTATAGTTCATCCACAATTCTCTTCAATTCAACTTCTTTCTCTTTGATTTCTTTCTCAATGACCTTTGTGTACTCAAATGATAAACTATATTTACCATATAGTTTTTTTTCATCTTGTAGATATTTTTTCAATACCTTGATACAAGTATCAAGTATTGACAAATCATTTGTAATGTTGTTGCAAATAATGCTAAATAGATAGCATCATATGTGGCCTAAGCTCTTGTTGCCTCAACTTCAACCAAAGTTGATAATTTCCCATAAAAAATTGTTATTGTCTTCACTACTCTCTTCTCTATATCAAATTCATCAACTTTTATTTGGACAATGTCTTGCATCTTCTTTCTCATTTTATCTAATGTACCCAAGGCACTCTTTCTCATCTTCCCTGATTCTTCTACAATATTATTTAGTGAAAATATTGTTAGCTGCAAGTACTTTTGTATGTCTATGTTACCATCAAACATATTGGTAACATCTTGTGGAAGTCCAATGATTAATGCTCTAAGAGGGGATCTTCAGGTACTAGCTTGTGATATTTCTATTGCCTTAGTAGGTGTTTGCACAATTGCTATTTGTCTTTCCTCAACTGAACCTATAGGTGCTTGAGTAGGTGGGTTGGATGATTGAATCTTCATCCGATCACTTTTTCTTTTGGCTCTTGGTCTTTCATATCTTTTTCTTTCCACTCCTCTTCTTTTTTCATCTTCTTCAAGGTAACAATGCTAATTATCACCTTATCTACCATGTTTGACTGATTTGTAGAATAGTCAAACTCTATGCTCACATGGATAGTTACCAAAAATAGTTCTATAGGTGCTTCTTGGTCATGCAAAACATTGTAATCTTGTTTTATTTTTCTTTCTTATTCATCCCTTAAGCTGATGTAGTCCTTAATGTAAGCAGTCTCCAAATTGACAATATCATCTTTATTCTATTAAGTAGAAGGGTCAATTTGAATACTAGCAAAGGGGTCTTCACTAGTATCAATAATGATATTAGTCCCCTCCCCCCCCACCCATGATCATTTTGTTATGTTCTTCACTTGGTGCATCTCTAGTGTACTTTTTTAGCTATGACAAATTAACATCCTTAATTATCATTTTATTCTTTCAGCCAATTCCAAGCTTTTGGCTCTTTCTCTTCCTCTCGGTTCTCTTAATTTATTGTGATTGTTGTTGTGGTGGAGTTATTTGGCCTCTCATCTTTCTTGGTGTGCTTTCCTTATTTTTTGTGGCCTTCTTACCTCATAGGTCATCAATACATTAGGTTTCTTTTTGGGTCCAAGTCCACTAGCTATTTTCTTTAACCTCATTCATCTTTTAGGGGTAAACTCTTCTTAATTAATTTCCTCTTTTTCTTCCTTCAGTGCTACAATTATCACTGATGGTGTGTTTCTTGTAGATTTTATTGTCACACCTAGTGAAATCATCTCACTTATCAATATTACTTCCTCTTCTTTCTTTGATAGAGTTTCAACATCTATCTACACTTCAGCTGATGTAGGGATAACACTAATAGGTGTCACTAGTGTAGGTGCTTCTAATGGTGGACTTCCTAGTACAACTAACAAAGATTGAACTCGTAATATGTTGCTTTGACTTGCTACCTTGATCTTTTCTGCACTCTATTTTTATTCTACATAGTCCTCATGTTTCATTCTTCTCTCCTTCAACATCTTATTCACAACTCTTTCAAGTGACTTCTTTTCTACCTTGGATGATAGTATCTCTTGTGTTTCAACCATTCTTTCATCAATTTTGCCCCATTTTTCATTTTCATCATCAACTTCATCTTACAACAATTCAATTGCATCCTTAATAGTTTCTATCTCAGTCACTTCATATCCCAAAGTATCAACAAATGTAACTATGGGTACAACTGCCTCCATGCATAATTTTTCAGTCTCAATCACAAAACATAGTTTCTTTATAAACTTGTCCACATCTGACTTGGGAATCCAAAATTTATTCTTCATTTCAATTTGGAATGATCTCAAAATTTATTTTAATGTCATGATCATATAATCCTCATTTGTCTTTCTATAAAAAAAATCTTATTGGCTCTATTGAACACTTATCATATTTCTACTCGGATTCTGGCATACATGGGAACCTTTTTGGCTCAAAAATACTATCATACTAATTATGTGATTAAGGATCCAAATATGCAAGTTGCATACTTGTTTTTGTTGATTCTTTCCAAATTGTGAAATAATTGTTGTTTTAGTATCTTGCATAGGTTTGCTATAATTCTGTCAATGCACATCTGATATATTGCATTAATAAATTCTATAGATCTACTTCATCCTCTCTATAAGTAGAACTAATTTTTCATGCTGAGATTTTTCTAACAAATTTTACATCATCATGTTTAATAAGACTTAACATCACACCTCTACTATTTCATTATGTTTTGGTGTTGGTTTGTACAATTTTCTTTATATTGTTCTCATTGATTGGAATTCTACCTTTGCTGCTAAGTCTAGTTACTTCATGGATTTAGGTAACTTGTGATGTCAAAAACTTTATCTCCCAAATGAAACTTCGTTTCATGTATCCTACTTAGTATGATTCTACCCTATTCCTCATTGTCAAATTCATGGCAGAATCAAAACTATCCATGTTTTAATTGACCTAAGTGGCTGAATTCATTTTTGATACTCATGTCTTGTTTGTAGATCTTCATAAATTCCTTATAAATATCGCTATCACCTAGGGTTTCAAATTTATAGTGAATGTTAGCTTCTATAATTACTGCTTTGTCTAGTATTTGTGAGAATGCTCCAATGGTGTCATCTCCCAACTGTGAAATTAAACCTCTTTAAAAATTATATCTAGGCTTCAACATAATATCCATTCTTAAAAAAATTCAAATGGCTTCATATATATTATAGATAAATACCTTCCACTCATTGTTTTAGGGCTTTTAATGTAAAATGTTTGAGTTTCTTTCTTGAAACACTTCAATTTGCCTTCAACTTATTCTTCAATCTTCTCCACAAAATTATTCTTGGCTAACAATGATTGAATGATGTTTCCTTTCAATGATTTATGTCCTTTTATTCATTTCAAGTTCATTCAACATTAATTGTGCTAGTAAGAAAACTCAAAAAGTTGATGGAATAACTAGTAGATTGAATTTATTTCTCAAGCTCACATATGACCTCAAAAATCTATGTATACTTAACTGTAGATTCAAAACTCTATTTACATGCTCCACCTAAGTGCACAAAACTTTATCTCATCATTTAAGGGTATAATGATTTGTTGGTGTGATATTTGTTGTTTCTTCTAATAAATTTGATTGCTTAGATTTATATAGGTTTGTCAGCCACTACAACTAACTTTAACTTCTTTCATTTGTATCATTTGTCTTCTTTTCAACCCATACTTGAGTTCTTGTAGGTGATTTAGCTTTAACAAATGTTTCATTGAAATTCTCTACATGTTCTTTCACATTTTCTTTATGTCTTTCATTACTACTTACACTCTTTCTCTTGTTCTTTGTATTCCTTCTATATTTCATATTTTGTGGTCTCATATTTGGTGTTCTCATGATGTTCGTCCTACAAAATCTTGCTTTATGTCCCAAAAAATTTAAAATATGACATGATATTACATTGTTTCCATATCTAGCTCTTGACTGAATGATCTATAATCTACAATCTCTAGTATTATGTCCAAAATTGTTTCACTTATAACACAATACTCCATCTCTTGTGAAATTAGTTGCTCCAATAGTTCTACTAGCTACAAGATTAGTACCTCTATACATTCCATTATTATAATTATTGTATTTAGGATTCCTACATTCGTTATCTCTTTGAGGACTACGAATTAGAAGATGAGAATGACAATAACTTGGATTATCCTCAAAAGAATAAAGAAGCATTGAAAATATTTTTAATAGCAAAGTAAGGAAGAGTACCAATGGAAAGGATTACATGGAATACTTAGTATAGTGGAAAAAAAAACCTGTTGAAGATAGTTTATGGATTACACAACCTAAATTGGATCTTTATGATTCAGGTTAGAATATGAGAGCAACATGATGTGGACATTAGTTCTTTATTAACCCCAAGTGTTTGATGCAAAAGGATCTTGGGTCTATGAGCAATCTTGCATCAACCAAAAATATATCATGTTTTCTATACTAGTCTGTTGTTTCTGAAGTAGTCATTGCAACTTTTGGTATTGTGTTATGAGTTAACATGTTGATGAGGACCTATCCCTAATCCTCCTCCTAAGAGCACAATCTTTGATCATTTGTATTTCTCGAGTTGTGAAATTTTCTTTGCGATCTTTCTTTTGGGATGTTTTCTTCTACCGATGCATGTTATTTCATCTGGCATAGTTTCTTATGTTAATGTGAGATGTTCCAAAATTGGGATTTGACTCCTTGAACATGTGTGGATTTTCCTTCAAGTGCACATTGCTTTATGTTGCACTTAACATCAATTTTTATTTGTTCTTTCTAGTTTGGACCTATATAATGTAATCAAATGCTTGACTAGTCTACTTGTGACTCAGCTGGCTATATAAGAAGCTTGGTTAGAGATAGAAGAGGTAGAAAGGGGATGATAGGAAGATGATAAGAGATATTATGAAGTAGGATAGATGTAAACTTGGATTCTAATTTTGTAAATTCATTGTATATGGTCAAAACTTGGATGACCTCACAACTGGACATGTTGAAAGACTTCTTTTAATTATTGTACTAGTGTGGCTACCAATTTCTAAGTCTTATGTTCAAATGCGATGCTTATTAATTAAACTCATGTAAAAGTTTGGAATCTCACCTCATGTACATTTTTTTGTATGTTGCTTCTGTTTATAAGTCTGAGCAGGGTTATTTGTAGAATTGAATTGAGCTGATCCTTCTTAAGTATGTATTTAATCCCCATGTTAGTGTGTTAGCTTTAACAAATGTTTCATTGAAATTCTCTACATGTTCTTTCACATTTTCTTTTTGTCTTTCATTACTACTTACACTCTTTCTCATGTTGTTTATATTCCTTCTATAGTTCCTATTTTGTGGTCTCATATTTGGTGTTCTCATGTTGTTCATCCTACAAAATCTTTCTTTATGTCCCAAATTATTGTAAGTCTAACATGATATTAAATTGTTTCCATATGTAGGTCTTGACTGACTAATTTGTAATCTAGAATCTCTAGTAATATGTCCAAAATTGTTGCAATGACATTAGTTGCTCCAATAGGTCTACTAGCTATAGGGTTAGTACCTCTATACATTCCATTATTATAATTATTATATCTAGGTTTCCTATATTCATTAGCTCTATGTCCATAAGAATAACAATAACTAGAAAAAGGATTAGCATACTTACCTACATAGTCCTTCTTCATGTGACTTATTTCAATTCATGCAAAGAATCTTCCACCAAATTGTTTCCTTATTTCTTTAGGTTGATTATGTTGTTTAGTAACTTCCTTAATCCTTAATGCCAATACTAGTCATATCATCTTTAGGTCTTTATGCCATGATCTCCTCATCAAGATTTTTAGTGTAGGAGTATAACTTCTCAAGGTGTTACTTTGTCTGTGTAAGTTCTCCTTTCACATAGTCTTATGCTTCTCAAGTTCTTTATATTCCAAATTTTTAGTCTCAAGTTCACATGTCATCTTGATAAGTTTGGATTTCAGATTTGCATTCTTAGATCTGATTGAATTTTCTTCTCATCTTCCATCAAAGTCATCTTAAGATTGAGGATTTGAACTTCATTCTTTAGAGTCCCATTCTCCTTCTTTATCTTATAAATTTCATCATTACCTTTGATTTGATCATTTAACTCATTCTTCTTGGATTTCATTGATTCAATCTACTCTTTCAACTTCTAAATGCAATCATTTTCTTCTTTATATTTTTTCTTCATATTGTCCCTTTCTTTTATGATTACATCAAGTTCCTCAAGAGGTTTGTCCAAATTCTTTTGTAGTTGATTCATATCCATAGTGATCTTACTCAAGTTGTTAGGCATCCTTAGACTAACTATGCTTTGATATCAATTGTTAGAAATAGGAAATACTAAGAGGAAGGGTTGTTGGTTGGGGTGAATTGATATTTTAACAACTAAAAATATCTTTAACAGTCTTTAAACATGCACATGTAATAAAATTGAAAATTAAACATAATAGTAACACAATGTAACTCGTAACACCATTATTTTTTAACTAGGGAAACCCTCCAAAGGAAAACCCTAGTGGGGATGGTACCCACAAAATGATCCACTAATCAAAAGTATCTTGTGAAAGATATTGACCCTATTAAGAGTCTATCACATCTATATAGTGTCTCTATCCTTCTTAGAGGACTAGACCTTATTAGAATCCTCAACCCTTTAGTAGTTAGTATTGCAATTTAAAAAGTAACAAGATGAGCTCATTTCTCAACCATGCACATACAATGATATATTTTGTACATAATATTCCCTTCATTTTCAAACATCTTAACCCTCCTTTTCTCAAATTCTATCTTGTGACTTGAGTTATTCAATTGAGAAATAGTCAAAAGATTAATTTGAGTCCTTGAACCCATTATGCAACATTACATCTGATCTTATAATGTAGCATTATCATTCCTTCATGTTTCAATGAATATGGAATTTCACTACCAAACTTAATAGTTCCACCATCATCAATTTCTTCAAATTTGTCAAACTTACTTAGGTCACTAGTCATATGATGTAAACAACCACTATCAATTATGTAGGAATCATTCTTAGTAACATGTGAAATGAGGTCAGTTTCATTCTCATACCTTTCACCATTTTCCTCTTCCTTTATTGCAACATACACCATTTTGACTACTTACTTGTCATCATCTAAACTCAATTCAATATTCTCTTCTTTAGCAATGTAGCATGACTTCTTGCCTTTTTATTTGTAATCCTTGTTCTTCCTATAATTATAATATTTATTGTCATTTCTATCTGATCTACCTCTATTAGGACATGTAGCAATGAAGTGACCAACCTCATTACATTTGAAATAGATCAAATATAGTTTTCCTTTGTATTTACCTTTACCTTTTGATAACCTTCTTGCAAGTAATGCTTCAATCTCATCTAGATTATCTTTAGTTTCAAATTCACTTTCATCTTTAGTTTTCTTCTCTTTCTTAGGATTGTTAACGGTTAGTGTATACTTAAAATAATCTCCCATTGTAATCATACTATTATCATAATTTCTCAACTCAAATGCATTCAACCAAACAACTAGACTATAAAATGTCAGATCATTTCTAGGCATAGCTCTTACTTCTTGAATAGAAAAAAATTGATGATATAAATAGGAAAAAGAGTTCTGAAGACTTTATTGACAATTTTAGAATCCAATATGCCACCTCCAAAAACTTTTACTACACTCACAACATCATTGATTCGATCCATATATTGTGCAACATTTTCACCTTGTTTCATTCTCATGTTATCATACTTACCACGCAAGCTTCTAGCTTTGCCTTTTCTTACATTTCCATATCCTCCATAGACAATATTTATTTTATTACACATTTTCTTAGCATTGACATAGTTCTTAGCTATGACACAATCATTCTCCAACCAATGTGTGATATTATCTCCAATACTAGAAAGATGTAACTTCATTTGATCTTGTCTTAAGGAAAAGTTCTCCTTGTTAAGTTGTGGTGGCTCTCTCTTATACATCTTGATCTTTATCTCAAGTTCTTTTAAACATCTTTCTTCAAGCACTTAGCTCTGATACTAATTTTTGAGATAACTAAGAGGGGGTAGGGGTGAATTAGTTATGTGAATTTATCTTACAGGCCCTTGAAACATTTCAACACTATCAAAGAAACATTAACAACAATAAATTCAATAGATTCAATCACTTGGTAGACACATCCTATTTAATACTTAACTGATATACCAACTTCTTTTCAAACTATTATCAAATTGGTCCTTGCATTACCAACTATTAGTACATTTTCAATAATTACCTTGCGATATCTTAGTTATTATCGAGCTGTAGTAAACTGTTAAAAATATGTAAAACAACTTGCAACACAAGTGACATTCACACAATCATGACACCAATATTTTTAACATAAAAACCCTATTAAGGGAAAATAACCTGGGATTGACAACCCAAAAATTTCACTCTTGTAAAGTGATCTCTGTTAGGAGACTAGTTTGTTAAAGGTTGCAAACAATTTAAAATGACCTTGTTAGAGATTTCAGCAAAAGATCATCTTGACATTATCACACCTATCCTTTACTAAAAAGAGAGGCCTGATTCAAAGGACTTAAAAACACTACTAATAGATATTACCATATAGGATTTCACAAACTTGTTAGGTCCACTTGGTAGTTTTGATATTTTTTGCTACAATGGTTAAACATGTTGGAAATATTCAAGAGTATGCTAGGTTACTGAGAGGGGAGGGGTGAATCAGTAACCTTAAAAACTTTACCAAATTTAGATCTTAATTGCAATAATCCAATTATCATTTAATTCATTAAATCAACTTTAATAGAATGCATGAGAAACTGAAAGCATAAAACATTCATAACACTTGAACACAATAATTTGGTGACCCAGTAGCCTTCTAGAGAGAAAGTAAAAATGGGGTGGGGATGACACCTAAAAAAAATTCAATACTACAACACAAAGTTGGCCTATTAAGGCTTACAATGATCACTTCAGATGATCTACCCTGTTAGGAGCAATTAGGACTACTACATCCACCTTGTTAGAGGTTTCAAAAACATACAATGAAGTATGCACTCAGTAAAGAGATTTGACAAAAGATTGTTAAGTCTACCTTGTTAAAGGATTTGGACTGGTTCACCTATTAGAATGAAATAGTAGATCTTTGACTTACAATTGGATTGTTGATAGAGATTCTTTGAAGTGCTGATCACCTTTATGTGATAGATATGACTCTGCTGCTCCTTTGTTGATATGGCCTTACAATACACTTTGTCTGTTGCTGATTCACATTTGCATGCTTCTATTTTGCATTATTTTCACACACTCATACTACCTTGGATATTATACAATACATTACATATATTACAATCCAATTTACATAATTATAAATTCAGCCAATATACAAGTTAACACCAATATTACAAAGTTGGCCCAAATGAAGACACTTGAGTTCTGAAGACTAACTTGGTGAAGTTTTATTACACAACATCCACTATCATTACTTGGCATTTACATGCACTTGGTAGAAGTAAAAGCTCAATCCATACTAATTACTTCAATTTAGTCTTGAACTCGGTCTACATTAGTGACTTGGTAGACACTGTGTAACTTGGTAGAAGCTAAATTACTCATTTACCATGACTACTCTTGGTAAATGCCTTATCATCACATAGCTCAGTTAACAATAACTTTTCTTATCATGAACTACTAGCTCAGTAGAAACTGCAAAGCTTAGTAACCACTGAAATGCTCAAGTTGAACTGCTAGACTTCACATTGCCTAATTCTACCTCGTTTGAACAGTTTCACTTCACACTAACTGAATTCCCTTGGTAAACACTGAAATGCTTGGTAGAAATTGTAGAGCTTGGTGGCTACTAAATTACATGGCAAACAGTGTAGACTATTCAATGAGCTTGGTAGCCATATAGAATCTGAATAAGTGTTGTCACTAATAAAAAATTTGACTTAATGTCAACAATTTCCCCCTTTGGCATTAGTGACAAAAACACGTATCAACCAAAACTTATATACATCACAGTGTGGTATTGGCTCGGTATGGTATACTATTTTTTTGAGATTTTTCAAAATTTGTCTTTGTAAGTATATATAGTATACTATATCTACAAATTCTATACTATATATACTTTCTCCCTTTGCATGATTCTCCCCCATACAATATACATAGTATAATAAGTGTCTCTCCCCATATATACATACTAGTGTTTCTCCCCCTTTTTGACAATAATGCCAAAGATTTATTCAAAACTTATTTACATGGAGACACTAATATAGGAAAGAAAATTAAAACATACCTTAAGTATGAGTGCTAGAGTCTTATCCCAATTTTCTTGCAAAAGTTTGCACGTATGTAGAGCAATTTGCACTTTTGCAGAGAATTCTATCATGTGGTTTGCAATGGAGAAGTTATTGTCATGGATCAATGTTTTGGAATAAGCAATATGCTTCTGCATTAAATCCATGATGGGAAGGATCATATTCTAAATATCTATCATTGTAGACCTTATCCTTGCTTCTTCTCTCAATAACTTTTCCTGCATATCTGACAAGAATCTAATTTTCATATGATACTGCTATGAAATAGCCTTCAAATATTCATCAATCTTTGTTAGTTTTTTTTTTATTTCCTTTGTGAACTTGGTAACATTACACAACTTTCCAAAAAGTGACGTTACATTTGTGCAAGAGGTTTCAAGATTGGTCAAAATTGAGGAAAGCTCCACTTGCTGAATGACAATTTGTTGAGCAATGTGCTCAAGCACTTTAATATCAAATTTGTTTTCTACTTTCTTAATCAATTTGTCTTGACCACTAGAGTCCTCATTAAACCTCTAGACTGCCTCTTCTAATTGAAACAAAATGTGTTGAGAAGTATCAACTTTAACACCTATCTCCTCAGTCAAAATATTCTTGGCATCATTAATGATTTTATATTCTCCATCTCTCTCCTCTCTTGATTTTTTCTACTTTCCCTTCTTTTGGAGGATTTGACCATCTATATGCATTTGATCTATAGTGATATTATCAAAATCCCATTTGGGAATCTCAATATCCTCATCTAGGTCTATATCCTCCTCTATCTCCTTTCCTCTACTCAAAAATCTTGTACTCAGTTGAGCCTTACGTTCAACTGCCGTTGTACTTAATGCCTTTGAATCTAGAATGGAAACAATTGTAGAGATAGTAGGACTAGCAGAGAAAATTGATATAGTGGCAATAGATGGAATACTAGTTGGTATATTTACTAAAGCCAAAATTGAAGTATTTATAGAAGTATCAAAACCTGTAGAAGACAAAACTATAGAATCCAAAATTGTAGAACTCAAAATTGAAGTACTTACTGCTAAAGAGCTCAAAATTATGGAAGCCACTGTACTCTTTGCTAATGATGCTGACTCAAGATTTGAAGAAGAGGGAGGCTGTTGCTCGGTAGATGAAGTGGTAGATACTTCTATTAGTGATGTGCTAAGCTATGAGGGAGCAAAGAGTGATTGGACATTTGATGTATCTGTTGTGGTCACAATCAAACTTGTTGAAGCTATCTTCGAACTTGATGATGCTACAAGTTTATCTAGACAGTGAGGAAGTGAGTCAATGATTGTGGCTGCTATCTTCATAAGATTAGTCTCCTCATCATCTTCTTTGTCTTCCTTGGTAGCTTCTTCCTCTTTATCTTCTTTAACTTCTTCATTGTCAAAATGTGTTGGCTTAGTGTATCTTTCTTCTTCCTCATCATCACTGTCATCATCCTTGACTTCTACTAGGAAGTCACTTTGTTTATGCAAGTGATAAACATTCTTCCACATACTTGTGGCATTCTTGACCACATGCTCTATATCCTTTATCAAAATTAAACAAGTATTAAATCTAAGAGTCATGTTGTCTTCATTTTTCTTTATGGACTCTTTTACCTTAGCATCTATGATGCTTGGCAGCAATTGCCTTAGGGTTTGTGCATGTATATTTTTAGCTATTTGCATAGAAAAGTCCTATCTTGGCTTTATTTTATCTAATAATTCATTAGAGATCTGGGAGGCTATCTGATCAGGGGAATACTTCCATTTTCCCATCTTGGTTAGCACCAATTCTTCAATCTGTTTCTTCTCAGCTTCTATCCTAATTTCATACTTCAATGATTTGAAGTTGGTTATGCTAGCACCTTCTTCCAATTGTTTCAATCTTTCTTGGAAGGTGGGAGGAGGTTTACTAAAGACAACTTCACTACCTTTCTTCCTGGATCTCTTGGTAAAAATTGCAATAGATGGCTTGGTGATGATCAACTTGCTTTTCTTCGTCACTGGTTCTTCTTCCTTTTTTGACTCATTTTCATCCTCTATTTCTTCAGCATTTTGTCCCTTACCCTTGGTCAACATAAGAGGTGTTCTTGTTTTGAGTTTTTCTATTCTCCTCTTTCCTTTGTTAACCACCTGTAGAAGCTTGATTTCAAGCTCTATTCTTGTCTTGGACACATCATACATTCCAAAGTGTGGTGCCTTTGGATCAACAAGTTCATTTATGAAGGCTTCAATTATTTCCTTTTCTTTATCTATATTCACCTCATAGGGAAGAGGTTTTACCCATACAACTGTGGGTTTCACTGCTTGAATGTAGACTTTGTCATAGTCTACCATGAAACAAACATCATCTTTGTAATCTTCAACCAATTTCTGGGTTATCCTAAATCTATTATTCATTTTCTCCTTGAAGACATCAAAATAATTATCCATTATACTAACAATTTTTTTTTTCACTTCTACAATATACTCATTAATTTGATATAGCATTGGCACATCCTTTCTCAATACTACTGTGCCTTTTGAAGGGAAAAAAAATTGAACATAGAAAAAATAAACAAGTCAACAAAGAACTTAATTTGCAAGGGTTTTTTTTGGAAGTCGTTATACTTTCCATACTTTTGTTAAACTGTTTCAACAAAAAATCTGCAAAATCATATGATAGATTATTCTTCACAACTTTGTATGGCAAGTCTACTACTTCACATGACACACTATTTAGGTGACTAGAACTGTAGATCTTGTGAGCTATCACATGTATGTCAAATTTTAGTTTTACATTAGTTACACTACTAATCTTCATACCTCTTTTGTCCCACTTAGCTATGGTTTTCTTTTCTAACTCTACCCATTTTTGTGGTTTTGGCCTTGGAGAGCATGGGAAGGCCAATGATGCAATGAATCATCTTCTTAGTGATCAAAACTGGTTGCTCAAGCCATAACTAACCGTTGTGAACTCAGCTTAGGATGTATCTGATCCATTTGATTTGGAAACTTCCAAGTAGGTGGGGAATGTGGGTTAAACCCTTGTCTTCCAAATGTTTATGTTCGGGTTTTATTTGACCTTTTTCCTACCAAAATTTTAAAAATACTCTAAAAGGCTTTTCTAACTTGAGATGCATACAATATACAAATTATGCTACCAATGTAGTATTTTTAAGTTAATAGTAGTCTCAATCATCTCTAAAATTGGTATTTTTGCTTGTTCTTGATGAAGAAATATCAAATTTAGGACCTCTACGACCCCAATGACCACCACAGTCTCATCCTCTAGGAGAACTCCATTTACACATAATTCTCCTAGGGCATCTAGGGTTCTGATTTCCTGAATTGCACACTTAAAATTAGTTTAGATATCGTTAATAAGTAGTACCTTAGGAGGGATCTTCCATTGTGCTCCTTTTGGATCAAGGGTTTTAGAAATTGCCAACATGAGTTTGAAATTAGGTGCTTTCCATTCGACTCCTTGGACCAACATTTCTGACCCTTTCCTTGCTTTGCTACTACTACTTGATGCTGCCGTCGCTACTAGGTAAGCTATGAAAAACTTTGAAGGATTTATCTGCAAATTCTACTCGTAGTCACTTGATCACTCTATAATTTTCTTAATCGCAATAACACTTTGAATTCTTAGTGAAAATGAATTTGATTTTTTGCTTTTTGTTAAAACTTTTCGATTAAATGCTTGGTACAAAGGTAGCTATGATTCTTGGTTACAATTGTCCAATTGTGTTGTATTTGATGTCACACAAATGTCATATGAGTCATCAGATAGTGCCTACCAAACTTAGAAAGTCAGAAAAGTAAAGGATAGTGTCTTCCAAGCTCAGAAGGTCAGCAAGGCAATAGATAGTGTCTACCAAGCCCAAAAGGTTAGTAAAAATAGCTTGCAGTGTCTACTGAGTAGACAACTGGCTATCGAGCCTTCAAGGTAATCAAATTTTTTTAGCTCTTACTGAGCTCACTTGGTAATTGAAGAAAACATGAAAAAAGCATTTCTTACTAAGATCACTCGGTAATCAAAGGAAATATAACAAAAATCTAGTTCTTACCTAGTTCACTTGGTCATCAAAGGTAATTTGGTAAAAGAAGTTCTTACCGAGTAAACTCAGCAACCAAAGGATTTTAAGATATTGTTATGTTAACCAAGTCAAGAAGGTTAACTCTAGAAATTTTGGAAGCAGTATTTACCGAGTAGGGTCGGCCAATATAGAACATTTATTTGTTTAAGAATAATATCTGTAGCTAACTAATGAATGGTTTATTGGTAAATGAAACATGTAAATAGGCCGACTTGACAATCTGAATGGTATAAGTAAGAAGTCAAGTTGCGAATTTAAAAAGATGGTATGAGAAAGAATAAAAAGTTAATGTGATGTGAAGACTGATTATTTTGGAAGTTGATTCGAAGGATGATTAGAGATCGTTGAGAAGTAGCAGAGCCATATTTGATCAAGTAGGATCAAATAATGTTGAACAGAGCCCTATATCCAACAAATTCAGTTGCATCTTGTTCAGGTCAATTCATTGTTGCTTTCTGTAAGAATTTGCCTAAGGGAAAAATTCACCCAAGAACTAAGAACTCAAACACAAGCACAACTGTAGACCAAAAATGGAGAGAGTATGATCAAAATAACAATGTATTCAATAACTTGATACACAGAGTACACTAGGAGTGCCTGAATATAAAGGCCTTAGGAGAGCTTCTAGAATGCATAGAAGTTAGTACCATGAAGTGTCATACAACCAAGCACATGTCCACCAGATATGGGTTATCCTCCATTAAGCACGGAAGTAAGTGTAGTGATGAGAGGATAAGTCTACAAGGGTGGGACACACAAAACAATGTTGTAGACACCATGTGCTCAAATAGAGTTGCATACTCTTGTGTTGTCAACATGACAATTCACAAGGTGTAAAAACTCCTAAGTGTCTCACAAATAACAATAATAAAATAATGCATTAACCTAAGTAAACTTAAGTAAGTATAAATAGTAAAGTACATATTTACACCAACACCCCCCCTTAAGTGCAAGTTAGGGGAATGCTCTTAATCTTACAAAACTAGGATGAAGATGCATTAGTATATAAGCCTTTACATTGTCTTCATAACCAATAAAGGTACAGGGCCTAGGTGTTGGTGCCTTGCAACTCCTGGAAGAAAGGTTTTCCCATGCTGGACAACCGAAGACTCTAAGGTGACTCACAACTAGTTTTCTACCGCACCATGCCTCAAAAGGAGTCTTGTCATCTAAGGCTGGATGAGGAGATCTATTAAGTATGTGAGTAGCACTGCTAATGGCTTCAACTTCTAATGTAGGATCGAGAGACTTGGCCTCTATCATGCAACTTGCCATGGTCTTGAGAGTCCTAATCCTCATAGCTGCAACATCTATCTTGTGTAGACTGAATGCTGGTGAGTTCTAAAGATCAATGCCCTCAATTTTGCAAAAGTTCTTAAGTCTTCTATCAACATATCTGTTCTCATTGTCCACCCTTAGTACTTTGATGGCTTTCCTTGACTTGTGTTCAACATGAGTCTTTAAGTCTTGAAGCTTATGAACTACTTCATTCTTACGATGAAGGAAAAAGACCTAAGTGAATCTTGAAAAGTCATCAACAAATGCAAGTATGTAGCAGCCTTAGCTAACTGAAGTCACGACAAATGGTCCTGCTAACACCATGTAAACTAGCTGAAGAACAACTAGAGCTCAAGAAGATTTCCCTTTATCATACTTCTCCTTGAGATTCATATTCACTAAACAAGATGAACACTCCCCCTTAGAAAAGTTGATATTGGGTAGACCTTTGACTATGTGTCTTGAGCAAAGTTGTTGAAGAGAGTGAAAGTCAAGGTGACCAAACCACTCATGCCATAAATTGTTGTTTGAATTAGAGTGAGTTAACAAGGCTTGAGAAGAACTCTTAGGCACAAAGTGGGAGGAGTATAACCTCTTCTCATCATTGACTTTCCCTACTTCTACCAATGAATCATCTTTAAGACTACGCACCATCACTGAATCAGGAAGGAACTCAACCTTATGACCATCTCCTAGGTGAGTGATTTGGTAAACTGATAGGAGATTAGAGCTTAGATTTGGAACATAGAGAACATCTTTGAATTCCCCATCTTCCATTTCTACATGTCCTTTCCCTTCAACTTCCATTTTGGCATCATCTCCCACGAAGATGCGTGGTACCTGTGACTACTTCAATGAAGAAAAATCTTGCTTTGAAGAACCCATATGGTAAGAGGCACCTGAGTCAAGTATCCATTCCGAAGAAGAGCTTGTGTTGGCCATAAGTACTTGACCTTTACCCTTTGAAAAGTTAGGAGTAGAATCCTTGGGAAGTACTTGGCACTTGAATCTTATTCTTCTTGAGTAGATTTTCTAACTCATCAATTGTTTTTGTTTTGCAATGATGCTTGTCATGATTTGGCTTTTTACAATATGCACAAAAGAGTTCGTCCTTCTTTTCATTAGTTCCTTTCTTGTTGGAAAAAGAATCGCTTGTTTGAGAGGAGTCATGTTGTGTCTCAGATTGTATTTTCTACTTCCACTGCTTTTTCTTGTTGTTGCTTTTTCCCCCTTGACTAGGTTTTTGACCATCACTAGCCACTAAGGCTTTGGTCTTAGACGACTTGAGAAGATCGAAATCCACCAAGTGAGATTGTTCAACAATCAACACATCTGTAAATCCTTCAAAGGAAGGTTTCTAGTAAGCAGATCCCATTGTCAACTTTTGAGTATTAAAACTTGAAACAAAGTTAGTGTACTCAGAAGGTAGCTGCTTCAGGATGTGATGTATCAACCTATCATCCTTAATGGGATTTCCAAAATCTTTAAGAAGTGCCCTATACTC
Organism: Cupressus sempervirens; assembly: GCA_028749045.1. Taxonomy (NCBI): domain Eukaryota; kingdom Viridiplantae; phylum Streptophyta; class Pinopsida; order Cupressales; family Cupressaceae; genus Cupressus; species Cupressus sempervirens. The sequence continues at coordinate 282,186,890 of CM053783.1, read as the reverse complement.
ATTGAATTTGATAATATAATCCTAAATTGTGTCATAATTTTTAGGATCCAAGAGAAGTAGATCACCCTCAATTTGAAATCCCTTTTCTTCATCCACTTTATCATACAGTTGTTCAAGTTTATCCCAAGCTTCCTTAGATTCTAAACAATTTTTAATGTGGAAGAGAAGATCGCTATGTACACAACTCTTGATAAAACCTAAAGCTTGTTGGTCATGAATTTTCCAATTAATGAGTTCTTTAGCATCAGTAGGTTTGGTAATTGTACCATCAACATACAAACTGTATCCTTTTTCCATTAATCTACTCGATGCAATATCTTTCCATGTAGAATAGTTGTGTGATGTTAGAGGAGGACATTTAAAACCCATGATGTAGAAATGAAAGAGCACAAAATAAAGACACATAAAACACAGTACACCCCCCCCTTTTCACTCAATCAAAAGACCCCCCCAAAAGAGATGCTTTGGCACTTTATAAGTAGTGCATTTACAATGAGCCACTTGTCAAAATGAACAAAGTGGACTTTCTAATTTGGCTTTTACATCTGCCTTATGAGGCTAAAATCTGTCACTTAAGCACTGTAGCTTAGATGTACAACAATTCTGAAAAGAATCAAAGTTTTACAATGCCAAAGAAGGCCTAATTCTGAAAGTGAGAAATTTTTTCACACAACCCTAGAATATAACTTTAGATATGGAAAGTAGACAAAAAAATACACACTTTCAAGAAAAATGGAACCTAAAAAAGTGACCAGATGTGCCCGTATAGAGCTTCTAAAGTTCCAAAAGGCAGGATGATACAAGTACAGTCACCAAAAAATGTAAATTCTACAAAATTTGTGCACCAAAACCAAAAAACAACACCACCACTGAAAGATTCAGGAAATTTTACCTGATTTCAAAAAAAGTTGCACCTAAATTGAAGTCCGAATGTCCAAGTTAGGAGCTCGCAAAGTCAGGCTACGAAACTGAAAAGCAATCTAGAGAGGGGTCTGAAGGAGAAACTGAGAGTCTAAATTTGATGATCAAATGCCCATCAATGTAGTTCTAAAATTCTTGGAAATGACATCTTAAAGGGTGTCAAATTTAACATAGGCAAATGATCACATCAGCAAGAAAAAGTGCCCAATGCTGACGTGGCACGCTGATGTGTCTATATATACTGTATGGACTACACATGTGTCGTCAGCCATACTACTGATGTGGCACTATGCATCGGCTATCCACAAGATTACGTGGCAATGCCTTACAGTTTTTGTTGTGCCTTATTTGCATCCACGTGGAGGCAAGTGGAGGGAGGACGCATGAGCCTTGGCTACATGGCACTAGGCTATCATCTTGCGAGTGGGAGTTTCAAATCACACTGTGAAACTCCAAATGTACGACAGGAAAAAATAGCAGATCTTGCCAATTGTCAAAATATTTAAGTCACACCAGAGGTTTAAACACACTAGAGCTGAGAAATAACAGTATTCCATACTGAAAAAAATAGATGCGAAGGAATTCTTATATGCGCAAGATTCAAACAACGACACTGGAGAAACTAAACTCGATGTCATAAATTGTGGTGGAGGGTTTTAGCAAACTGAACGTCAAAAAATACAAATGTTGAAACAACTGTCGAAACTGCTGAACCCGTGCCAGGAAAGCGATGTCATCGGGAGGTTAAAGTAGTGGCCAGAGATGCGAGTAGCCATGGGTGGCTGGATCTAAACGCTGTGCGGGGCCTTATTGGGATCACAGATGCCGGATAAAAAAACTTTTTAGTTTGGCACGGAAAGATGTAAATCTCATCCGAAAAATGTTCGCAGATGTCATAATATGGGTGGGCTGCCAAAAAAGTCTATTATCACCGGAATTAGACTGCTTGTGATGTCGAAACAGAGTGGGAATTATCCCATATTGACAATGGGTGGACTTAAAGTGCAATTTTTAAATTGAAACCCACAAATGTTATGATGAAGCCAAGCTAGGTCATGTGGAGGTTGATGGGTGCTTAGGAGTAGGCATGACCAGTTTTAATATATAATATGTAGTGCGTTATATGGTACCTGCATAGGTTAAAATAAACAACCTGCCTGTGAAATAACAAATAATATATCCTGCAAAAAATAATACAAATCCTCCACACCAAAAATGGTAGATCTGGGGTGTCACTGCCCGAGTCTACTAAATTTTTTTTTCTGTCAGAAACTAAATCGAAAAATTTGAAAAAAATGTTGATGAAAATTCAGAGAAAATACAGATCTAAAATAAAATTAAATCACAGATCTGAAAATAAGATCATAACTATACCACAAATCGGGGCCTCTGGGTTTCAATTTGTAAAAAAATTTTGCCTCACGATCGACTTTTGGCCAAGTTAGGTGTGCTTATAGTCAATTTTCATCGGTTTACCATTCCAGACGCAATGGAGAGGTCAAATTTGGTGCTGGACACTCCCAATTTCTATAGCACTTCAGATGTCAGCTGAGGTGAAGAAGCAAACAAGAGGTCTCGAATGACTTGCGATGAGAAAGTCTCCAAGCTCTAATACCATGTAAGAATTTTTCTAAGGGAAAAATTCACCCAAGAACTAAGAACTCAAACACAAGCACAACTGTAGATCAAAAATGGAGAGAGTATGATCAAAATAACAATCCATTCAATAACTTGATACACAGAGTACACTAGGAGTTCCTAAATATAAAGGCCTTAGGAGAGCTTCTAGAATGCATAGAAGTTAGCACCATGAAGTCTCATACAACTAAGAACATGTCCACCAAATATGGGTTATCCCCCATTAAGCACATAAGTAAGTGTAGTGATGAGAGGATAAGTCTACAAGGGTAGGACACACAAAATAGTGTTGTGGACACCATGTGCTCAAATAGAGTTGCATACTCCTGTGTTGTCAACATGACAACTCACAAGGTGTGCAAACTCGTAAGTGTCTCACAAATAAAAATAATAAAATAATGCAATATAATTAAATAATGCATTAACCTAAGTAAACTTAAGTAAGTATAAATAGTAAAGTATGTATTTACACCAACACTTTCTAACCATTGTAGCAGTGATTTCAAATCTCTTAATAGAGTTGGTTTAACAACCATTTTGTAAATTCTCTAACAAGGTGACAATTCAGTTGAATTGTTCTAAAGACCTCTAGCAAGGCCACCTCTAACAAGGTGATTAAATCCTCTAATAGGTTCACACCTAACAGTGTGTATTATAACCTTTAATAGGGCTGGGTCCAAATAGGGCTCACTTCAGAAGAGTGAAAAATTGGTAACTAGTTACTTGGTGGTTTTTCTCATATTGGGTTTCCACATTAAATTTGGTGTCTCTTGTGTTCACTTTATTTTCAATTACATGCATGATTATAATAATTTAATTTACCTAGTTACAGTAGCTGTTTACCAAGTAAAAGTAGTTACTAAATCTTTAAGACATCTAAGGTATTTGTGGATAAATTTTAGATAGTAACTGATTCACCCCCCTCTCAGTTACTCTATCTTTAATTCCAACAATTGGTATAAGAGCTTTTGGTGTTTATAGGAAAATATTTCAAGGATCTAAGCTAAAGATTAGGATGTCTTACAAAAGGTAAATTCCAAGACTTAACAAGGACAACTTCTTAGCATGGCAAGGACTAATGAGACTTCACCTAGCCTCCATTGGAGATACAAGACTGAAGTACCTTGATGAAAAATATGCAGAACCTTCTGGTACATTATCTGTCAATGATATTGCTGAAAAGAAGACTCACAACAACATGATGATAGATATAGCATCCACTTTGAGTTACGAAGAATTTGATGATATCAAGGATTGAAAAACTGCCTTGGAAATGTGGAACAAGCTGAAAGAAATCTATGGAGGAGATGATAATGTAAGAAGAGCCAAAGCAGAAAGTTTGAGAGGAAAATTTGACCAAATGAGGATGACAGAGGATGAAAACATTGGAAAGTATGTTGAGAGAGTTAAAGCATGTGTTAGTGCAATCAAAGCATCTGGAGGAGATATCAATGAGGAGACAGTTATAAGTTAAGTTCTTAGAACTCTACTTCCCATTTATGCAATCAGAGTTTCTGCAATTCAAGAAAGAAGATGTGGAGCAAATCATAAATTAAATTTAGAAGCCATAGTTGGAAGATTGACTACATTTGAACTAGACAACTATGACAACTATGTTCCAACTACCAAGAATGTTGAGTCAGCATTTGAAGCCAAGCTTTCACTCAAAGCAAAAGGGAAAAAGATTAAAGAACCACAATTAGAAAGTGATCAAGAATTAGAACAAAGTTCAGACAATGATCTTGAAGTGGTTGAAGCCCTACTAGCAAGAAAATATTCAAGAGGCAAAGGAAAATACATAGGTAAAGTTCCTCTAATCTATTTCTCTTGTGAAGAAATTAGACATATTGCTGCTAGGTGCCCAAATAAGTAGAGCAAAAATGAAAAGAAAGGTAACAAGTACAATGGAAAAAAAGACTTCAAATATTTCAAGGATAAAGGTAAGAAAAACATGTTTTATGGAAAAAGATTTCAATAATTTCAATGAAGAAGAAGAAGAAGAAATTGTCTACATTGCTGTAAAAGATGAATCTAATAATGATGAGGAGATGACACTAATTTCTCATATGAGAAAAAATGATACATGGATCATAAATAGTGGTTGTTCTCATCACATGACTGGTGATAAAACTAAGTTTGAAAATTTTGAAGACTATGATGGTGGTAGTGTAAGATTTGGTAACAATGAACCTTGTTGTATAAAAGAAAAAGGAAGAATCTCTCTAACCAAGGAACTTGTGTGTGATAATGCATATTGGGTAGAAGGACTAAAGCACAATTTTTTGAGTGTGGCACAACTACTCAATAATGGATTCAAGGTAGAATTCAAGCATAGAAAAACAAGATTACTGGATGGCAAAGGAAAGCTGATTAGATCTGGGACTCAAACAAAAGGTAACTTATTTTATCTTTAACTAGGTGAATGTTCATGTTTCATTGCTCAAATTGAAGAAAACTGGGTATGGCATAAGAGGTTGTGTCATGTAAACTTTGACAACTTAATAAAGATCAGTAAAATTAAGAAAGTAAGAGGTATTCCTGACATAAAGAAACTTGAGGTTGGTCTATGCAAGAATTGTCAAATTGGTAAAATGGGAAAGACTAGTTTTAAAACCAAGAACTATCAGACTGAATAAGTTCTAGAAATTATGCATACTGATTTGTGTGGACCTATTGGCATTGAAAGTTATACTGGTGAAAAATTCTTCATTCTGTTTGTTGATGATTATTCAAGAATGATGACTGGCATGTACCTTAGAGAGAAATTAGAAGCATTTGAAAAGTTCAAATGGTATTTGGCTAGAGTAGAAAAGGAAACAGGCAAAAGACTAAAATGCTTAAGGTCTAACAAAGGTGGTGAATTCATTTCACACGAATTCAATAACTTTTGTAATACAAGAGGAATCAAAAGACAGGTTTCAACACCTAGAACTCCTAAACAAAATGGGATAGCAGAAAGAAGGAACAAATCTATCATGGATTGTGCAAGAACCTTAATGATTGAGAATCACATTGCTATCAAATACTGGAAGGAAGCCATTAGCACTGCAGTTCATACATTGAACCGAGTACAACTGAAGAAGGACTCATTCCAAACACCCTATGAATTATGGTATGGCTACAAACCCAATGTAAGTTATCTAAAGGTATTTGGAAGAAAATGTTACATTTTGAAAGAATCCAGGAAAGGTAAATTTGATGTAAAAAGTGATGAAGGAATATTTTTGGGATACTCTTGCAAAAGCAAAGCATATAGATGTTTGAACTTATCTACTCACAAAGTTATAGAAAGTGAACATGTGAAAGTTGATGAGTTTGCAGAAACAACAAAAGAAGAAAGCAAAAAGGAACCTGAAGACTACAGAAGATTTGTTTACATTGAACTTGAAACAATACCAAGTATACCTATCGATTAGGAATCCTCAACTCTAGAGTCTTCATTAACCGAGTCACAAGAAGTTCAAACCGAGTCAGCATCTACCGAGCTGCAAGAACCTGAGTTGGAAACAAAAGCTACCGAGTTGGTATCTACCAAGCCCAAGCAACCTGAATCAAAACCAAAAGTTGAGAGACAAAAGGACAACAATGCAAGTCATTCAAAAGGAAAGGAGCCCGTGTTAGCTAAATATGTCAGAAAGCATCATGCACTAGATTAGATCATTGGTGATAAATCAAAAGGAACAATGACAAGAAGTAAGTTGAAAGGAACTTGTTTACTTGCTGATTTTGAACCCATAAATGTCAAAGATGCACTAGGCAATGAAGGTTGGATTGAAGCTATGAATGATGAGATAAAACAGATAGAGAAAAAAAAAACATGGACTCTTGTACCTAGACCCAAAGACAAGAATGTAAGTGGAACAAAGTGGGTATTCAGAAACAAACTAAATGAAGATGGTATGGTATCAAGGAAAAAAGCTAGAGTAGTATGCAAAGGATATTCATAAGAAGAAGATGTAGACTATGGAGAAACTTTTTCTCCTGTTGCCAGATTGGAAGGTGTCAGAACTTTACTTGCATATGCTACATTCAAAGGATACAAAGTTTATCAGATTGATGTTAAGTCAACATTTCTCAATGGCATATTGGAGGAAGAAGTTTACATTGAGCAACCTAAAGGTTTTATTGATCTAGACAAAAAGGACATGGTCTATAAGTTGCATAAAGCATTATATGGTCTAAAACAAGCCCCTAGAGCATGGTATGAAAGATTGCATAACTATCTTATTTAGATTGGTTTTCAAAGAACTAATGACAATAGAAATTTGTACATAAAGGAAGGACCAGATAATAAAATTGTTTTGGCAAAAATATTTGTAAATGATACTTTGTTCATAGGAAATGATGATCTTTGCAAAGAATTTTTAGAATAGATGAACAAGGAATTTGAAATGTCAATGTTTGGTGAGATAAAATTCTTTGTTGGTCTTCAAATTCAGCAGAACAAGAATGGCATTTACATCACTCAATCTAAATACATCAAGGATATACTGAAAATTTTTGGTATGGAAGACTGCAAACCAGTTGGGACTCCTATGTGCACTGGATTAAAACTCACCAAGGATGATGAATCAAAAGAAGTGGGTCAGACATTGTATAGATCTATGATTGGAAAGTTGCAATATGTAGTGCAGACAAGACCAAACATTGCCCTTGCAATAGGAATTATAGCAAGGTTCTCAGCAAAACCAAAAGAAAATCACATGATGGCAATCAAAAGGATCATGAGATACTTGAAAGGAACTAAAGAATATGGATTATGGTATAAACTTGGAGGAAAATTGGATTTAAAGGTGTTCACTGATGCAGATTGGGCTGTAAATATTGATGACAGAAAGAGCACAAGTGGAGGAGCTTTCTTTCTATGAAAAAGGTTGGTTTCTTGGACAAGCAAAAAGTAGAATTCTACATCTCAATCCACAACAGAGGCTGAATATGTTGCAACAACAACAAATTGCTCAAACATTGTATGGTTTAAACAATTATTGGAAGGTATGAAGCAAGAAATCAAAGAACCTGTTGTGATGTTTTGTGATAACACAAGTGCAATTAATATCTCTAAAAATCTAGTGATGCATTCAAAAACCAAGCTGTCATGTCCCCTAATTTGGGTAATCTAAGTAAATTATTATGAATAAATAAATATATTATTTCTTAATGTTGTAATATATTAAAAGAAATATTGATATATTATTAATGGTATAATATATTATTAAAGGATAAATCATAATATATTATTGATATGATAATACGTTACTAAGGTAATAAGGTACTATTAAAGGTTAAATCATTATTAATAAATAAAATAATAATAATGTTATTATCATACAATATGATATTACATTATAATTATAATATGATAATAGTATTAAGATATAATAAATAAAAGATTGATAATATTAGTAAGGTAATCAAATTCATGGGTATCAATTATACACATAATAATAACAATAATGTTATTAATAAATTATGTACACTATTATTAAATGAATATTTATAATATAAATATTATTAGTTGTGCATCAAGCATTATTATATAATATTGATAAAATTTTATTATAATGATAGTATAAAAATATATGAATAAATGATTAATGATATTATATTATGGAATGGACGTATTCAAAGATAATATTATAATTAAATATTATTAATAAAGAAAGTGAAGACTCTATAGATATATAATATTATCATTATAATAGTATATAATTATTTATCATATTGTGAGTGTCTAAAACATATACATATATATATATATATATATATATATATATATATCTCAATCTTAAAAAGGTCCATTACAAATCATTTAAGTCATTACAAAATCTATACAAAATGACTTGGAGCCACAATAGGATGTGACTCCTCCAGAAATTCATTCCTATCGGGACATGACTCCAAAGTCACATATTAATAGAAAAAATTGTGGCTTGCATTTCCAGTATGGAACACATACAATTACACAAGTCTTTAGCCTTGGAAATTGCAGGTCACCCTGGGAACCGAAAATATAGAATGAAATTAAATCTATTAAGATTTGATTGGAGACAGGGATGTTGGAGGCCTTTACTTGAAATTTGTCATGACACAAGCCATGATTTGAACAGTGACTACAAACTGCATTTGAAAATTAATTCGTAGTATACTTAGTATTGGCTTTGTTGCTTTGGCCTTGTTTTACATTGTGAAAGGCAAGGAGTTGTTTTCCCATCACATAACCTTTGAGAACATGGAAGGATAAGAGAAGCATCAACAAAAAGTATTTGCTTTAAAGAATAGCGATCAAGCAAAGCTAAGATACATCCATGAATATCTGTCCATAGTCAATACCAGCACATGTAAGAAAGAAAGATATGAGATATGAATTATCATGAAGGCTTAGGGGAATAAAGAAACAAATCAGATGAAAATATAATGAAAACTATAGAAATTGGAGAAGATCTGTAAATGTTCTAAACAGGACATTACACAAGCACATTTCCATAAAGTATCACTTTGTTAGAGAATTGGTGTAAGAAAAGGAAATAAGATTGGAATATGTGCATACAAAGGAAAAAATTGCTGACATATTCGCAAAGCCTTTACCTAAGGATGCATTCCTATATCTAAGAGGCAAGTTAGGGGTCATTCCCCTATCTGAAGCTCACTAAAATACAATTTTAGTAATGCATCAACAAAAACAGTGCTGGAAATCTATCAGTTGATACAACAAACCAATGAAGTCATTGCATATGAATTAGTACATCAGCTACAATGCTATTCAACTGTTTTGAGTTATCTTTGGCATGTGTTGTCAAAGAGGGATAATATATATTGTCATATGTTTCTAAAATTTGCAAATAAAAAAGAGTTTATGTAAGAGGGAGTTTTGTCATTAAAAGACTTGTCTTCAAATTTCATTCTACTTTGACATGTTGCGTTGCCATCAATGCCGAAGAGGGAGATTTTTGGTTACAATTGTCCAATTGTGTGTTGTCTTTGATGTCACACAAATGTCATATCAGTCATCAGATAGTGCCTATCAAACTTAGAAAGTTAGAAAAGAAAAGGACAGTGTCTACCGAGCTCAAAAGGTCAGCAAGGCAATAGATAGTGTCTAACGAGCCCAAAAGGTTTGTAAAGACATCTTGTAGTGTCTACCGAGTAGACAGCTAGTTACCAAGCCTTCAAGGTAATAAAAAAATTTTAGCTCTTACCGAGCTCACTCGGTAATCAAAGAAAACATGACAAAAGCAGTTCTTACCAAGATCACTCAATAATCAAAGGAAATATAATAGAAATCTAGTTCTTACCAAGTTCACTCGGTCATCAAAGGTAATTTGGTAAAATCAGTTCTTACTGAGTAAACTTAGTAGCCAAAGGATTTTAAGATATTGTAATGTTAACTGAGTCAAGAAGGTTAACTTTGGAAATTTTGGAAGCAGTATTTACCGAGCAAGGTCGGCCAGTATAGAATGTTTATTTGTTTAAGAATAATATCGGTAGCCAACTGATGAATGGTTTATTGGTAAATGAAACATGTAAATAGGCTGACTTGAAAATCTAAATGGTATAAGTAAGAAGTCAAGTTGAGATGGTATGAGAAAGAATAAAAAGTTAATGTGATGTGAAGACTGATTATTTTGGAAGTTGATTCGAAGGATGATTAGACATCATTGAGAAGCAGGAGAGCTATATTTGATCAAGGAGGATCTAATGATGTTGAACAGAGACCCATATCCAGAAAATTTAGTTGCATCTTGTTCAGGTCAATTCATTGTTTCTTTCTAACCATTGTAGCAGTGATTTCAAATCTCTTAATAGAGTTGGTTTAACAGCCATTTTATAAATCCTCTAACAAGGTGATAGTTCAGTTGAATTGTTCTAAAGACCTCTAGCAAGGCCACTCCTAACAGGGTGATTAAATCCTCTAACAGGGTCACACCTAACAGTGTGTATTATAACCTTTAATAGGGTTGGCTCCTAATAGGGCTCACTTCAGAAGAGTGAAAAATTGGTGACTACTTACTTGGTGGTTTTTTCCATATTGGGTTTCCACGTTAAATCTGGTGTCTCTTGTGTTCACTTTATTTTCAGTTACATGCATGATTATAATAGTTTAATTTTCCTAGTTACAACAGTTTTGTACCAAGAAAAAGTAGTTACTAAATCTTTAAGACATCTAAGGGATTTGTGGATAAATTTTAGATAGTAATTGATTCACCCCCCTCTCAATTACTCTATCTTTAATTCCAACAATGATGACATCATTATCCATGATAAGCTACCATCCACTATTTGTTCGAATTGCTCAGTAAAGGCTTCATAATACGATAATCGAACATGTTCCTGTTACTCCCTACTTTGCTCAGTAGAGTCTATGACCCAACCTTACTCAGTAGAGAAGGCAACTCGATGATAATTGATACCAATCTTCTTTGATGATCCTTTTGTATCTTGAATACTGATTTGGATCTTTTTCACCTTTCAATTCAAACTGTTTGGATGTGATCATGATATCATAGTTCTAGTTCTTCCTTAAGAACTTAGTTGGAAATGGTCGAGTCACCCACTTCTTCAGTGACATGACCATCATTCCTTGAACTAGCTTCCTCAATAGATTTAGGAATCCATTATTGCCTCATCTGCTTTCAAATGTTATTTGCTTTTGCTTTCTTTTCATCTTCAATTCTACCTATATTCATGCAATTCTTGGTTAGATGAATAAGTTCTATAAAAGTGAAACATCTTATGGTGGTATCTCTCTTCCTTGTGTGATGTTTAACATAGTTCATGCCAATGTGTCCATATTCTCCACAATAATGACATCTACACCAAGTGTTATAATTCCAACTGAATATTTCTTTCACAATTTTCTCTACTAGATTAAATGACTTGGTTTTGTGGTCTAATGCCTTGTGACCTTGTTTCTTGCATTTGTGACACTTGCCTTCAAATTTTGGTTTCTCTTTGCATTCATTAGCATTGTGACCATGCTGATTGCAATTGTAGCATTTACCATTGAATTTTGTTTTATCATTACTCCAACATCTATTTGATATATGACCTATCTTACCACAATGATTGCAAGTAGGTCTTTTATTCCTTTGAGCACCTTGTTTGGAGGATTCACCTTCTTCTTTGTATCAAATTCCTACTTTAGCTTTTTGTCTATAGAGATTCTACTCACTCAGTTGATTCAATTAATTCATATCTGCTTGGGATTTCACCATTCTTTCATTGATTTTCTTTTCAGTGTTAAGGTCATTTTTCAAATTTTCACTAATTTTTTTTTTAGATCTCATCTCACTTCTTATTCTTTCATTGATTTTTCTTTCCAAATTTAGATCATTTCTTAATCTTTCATTGATCTGTCTTTGGCTCATGATTTCCTCATTTGCATTGGAGATTTGATCCATAATATTTGCATGTTGAAGGGATTGATTCTGGATCTCATTGTTCCTTCCATCCATTTCTTCTTTCATCTTTTTCCTTTGTTTCAGGATTTCACATAAACTTACAGACTGAATTTCTTGTTCTCTTTTGAGCTTTCTTACTTCTTGTAGGGAACCATTCTTCTCTGAGAGTTATTTGATTGCATCACTTGCTTCATCTAAACTACTTGAAGGAAATAAATTTTCAATATTTTCTTCAATGCATTGATGATCATTCATTTGATTTGCAAGTTCCTTCCTTCTTTTTAGGGATTGGGAAACTTGCTCTTTAGCTTTATTGAGTTGTGCAATGGCCATTTCTAGATATCGCTTTTCATTATCAATTGCCTTATGAAGTCTAAATATCTCCATTGTCCTTGATCTTTGCTCAAGCTGTCAAACTTTATCTTGAGAACCACAAAGCTCTAATACCAATTGTTCAAAATATTCAAGACTATGCTAGGTTATTGAGAGGGGAGGGGTGAATTAGTAACCTTAAAAACTTTACCAAATTCAAATCTTAGTCAAAATAATCCAATTACCATTTAATTCATTAAATTAGATCTAACTGCATGCATGAGAAATTGAAAGCATAAAACATTCATAACACTTGAACACAATAATTTGGTGACCTAGAAACCTTCCAAAGAGAAAGTAAAATTGGGGTGGGGATGATACCCAAAAAAATTCAATATTATAGCATAAAGTTGGCCTATTAAGGCTTATAATGATCACTTCTGATGATCTACCCTATTAGGAGCAATAAGGACTGCTAGGTCCACCTTGTTAGAGGTTTTACAAACACACAATGAAGTATGCATTCGGTAAAGAGATTTGACAAAAGACTGTTAAGTCTACCTTGTTAAAAGATTTGGACTAGTTCACATGTTAGGATGAAATAGTAGATATCTAGCTTACAACTGGATTCTTTGAAGTGCTAATCACCTTTATGTGATAGATATGACTCTACTGCTCCTTTGTTGATATGGCCTTACAATACACTTTGTCTACTACTGATTCACATCCACATGCTTCTATTTAACATTATTATCGCACACTCATACTACCTTGGATATGATATAATACATTGCATATATATCAATTCAATTTACATAATTACAAAGTTACCCAGTATACAAGTTAGCACCAATATTACAAAGTTGGCCCAAATGAAGACACTCGGGTTCTAAAGACTAACTTGGTGAAGTTCTGATACATGACATCCATTATCATTACTTGGCATCATTATGCACTTGGTAGAAGTAGAAGTGTGGTCCATACTAATCACTTCAATGTAGTCTTGAACTGGGTCTGCATTGGTGACTCGATAGATACTATGTAACTTGGTAGAAACTAAATTAATCGTTTACCATGACTACACTCAGTAAATACTAATCATCACATAACTTAGTTAACACTAACTCCACTTCACATTAACTAATAGCTCAGTAGAAAATCTAAAGCTTGGTACCCATTGAAATGCTCGAGTTGAATTGCTGGACTTCACATTGCCTAATTTTGCTCAGTTTGAACTGTTGCAGTTCACACTAATTGAATTCCCTTGGTAACCACTGAAATGCTCAGTAGGAACTATAAAGCTTGGTGGCTATTGAATTACATGGAAAACACTATAGACTATTCAATGAGCTTAGTAGCCATGCAAAATTTGAATAAGTGTTGTCACTAATGACAAACTTGACTAAATGTAAACAATACAATAATAGTATAAACTGGCCTTTTAAGAATAGCACCTACCTTTTCTTTTTTAGATCTTTATTCTTGTTTCTTCTCTATCTTTTACTCACTTAGATGATTCTTTCTACCACAAAATATTCTTCTTGTCTTCTCTCTGCTTCTCTTGGTACACTTGGCTCAACACTTCTTCTTTTACCTTCTTCAGTAGTTCATACTCACTACAACTTCAATCAGATCTCCTTTAGCTTTATCAACTCTCCAACATCACGATGAAATCAGCTCACCAACCTATCAAAATCAGCATTTTGAACCATCAACCTAAAACTATCTTGTTCTCCTCCTAAATTTCTTTTCTTAGTGCTTCCAGATCTTTCCATCTTTTTTTCTTAATTAAAATCATCGATCTTAGGTTTACAAAAAAATTCCTTCATACAAAAAATTTAAACATGTAGAAAATATAACCTTTCTTATAACTTTGTGTCCATCCTTATCCTTCTTCAATTTCCTTCATTAGATGCTTCTTGAATTTTCTCCATCATTGATCTTACAAAAAACTTTGAGTCTCTCTTTAGATCTCTAACTTTCCAAATTTCCATCAAAAGTTGGTCTCATATTCCAATTTCCAAACTTATTCATCTACTTGTCACTTAATAAACATTAAATTTACTTAGGAAATAGATTTCTCAATTAATATTGGCTCACTCATGCAACATTGTGTTCTTCTTCCTCCTTTACAATCACTTAGGCAATATTGTAGTCACTCAATGAATACAATCTCCCATCATTATTTTTGTAACTTGGTCAGGCTTGTGATCTTTAATACTTGTCAACAATACATGATTGTAAAATAATCGAAATAGTATTACATAATTACTTTCCAACCCATTCAAGTGCACATTAAATACCTTACATATATGTTGACTGATTGAGTTATAAACAAAATAAACAAGATACTAAGAGGAGGGTGAGGGGTGAATTAGAATCTTAAACACTTTAAAATTTTCACCAATTCATTTGCATCTATCAGAAAACTTGTGCATGTAAAACTTATAATTATGAACTTGTTATATCATGTAAATGCCATCAATCACATCATGAAAATGAATGCATAACACAATATTTGTTACCTAGAAACCCTCTAAGGAAAAGGTAAAAATGGGGTTGGGATGACACCCACAAATCTTCAATAGTATAATAATAAAGTTAACCTATTATGGTTACAATGTTTGATCATAAAATATGATCTACCCTATGAGGGGTCTACCATGTTAAAATCTCAAGAGACTACAAGGTCTCACCTTGTTAGAGGATTTAACACTTACAACAAGGAAGGACTCAGTTAGGAGATTTACAAAGATCTATTAAGAACACTTTGTAAGAGATTTACCCTAATTCAAGTTTGTTAAAACTAATTTAGTACTTGACTCTTAGTTTTCTTTGTAAGCTGATTTCGTGTCTCCTCCTTGCTAATTGATCCTCTCCTCTAATATGATAATAATAATCTTCCCCTTTCATTTCACTTCCTTGAATAGATCATTTGATCTGTTAAGTGATGAAATAACTCTTTCATTGACTTCTAATTTGATCTTGATCCTTCACTTTTATATTACTCCTTATTTGCATGTATATACTTCTCTACTCTATATCTTCCTCACTCTCAAGCATGCATCCTAATCTAGGTTAAGATATCTTCTATTTAAAGAGTTCCATAAAGAGTTTTCTAGATGGTTCCATAACAGCCTCTCCATTTGAATCACTGATTGCACAACATAGGGATATGTTATCCACATCATTCATGCATAAAGCCCTCTGTAACAGCCTCTACAAACATTAAATTTTCCTCCCATGTCATCTCAAAGATGTATTACCTCAAAATTTGTTCCATTCCTGACTTTTATGTAAAACTTGCATTGCTCAGCCTTTACTATTTTCTAACACTCAACATTGCTATTGCTTGGTTTGTATAGTGTTTGGTACATACTATGTCACTTAGTACTTGTATTATTAAAACTTTCTCGACCACTGTTGAGCTCAACTCATATAGAAAATACTCAGTGACCATTCACTTACTCGACTCCTATAGAGATAGGTACATACTTGCTTATGTACATGGATCAACCTATGTAGAGTAGCTTGATTGCAGTGATGGCCATATGACTCTTTCTTATAAATGACTAAGTGTTTGACACTAATAGAAAACAATAGTTAGAGATACCAACAATCTCTCCCTTTGACATTAGTGGAAAAAACACTTTGTCATATATACATCTTTATTATACAATTTGATAATGAGCTCTCCCCATAAGTCTTATGACTTATGCCAATGAATAATGAATAAATAATGTAAAATGAATAACAAAAATTCATTGGACCATTAATTTGAAATCTATTTCCTCCTTGTTTCCTTTTAACAAATCCAATTTCCCCCTTGTTTTTGAACACTTTGTGTCACTATTGTTGGGGTTGAATAGGTGGATGTAATCCATATTTGTCAATGAATTTGTTGTCAATTTTGGTGATCATAGATAGTGCATAATCCCATGCCATTTTCGCTACTTCCAAAGTGTTATTTTGCAATTGTAATCTTATAGCTAGATCAATTAGATTTTCAACCACTAAAAAATTATGATATTTTGTGATAAGACCCTAGGTTGATATCAACTCTCTCTACATGACCTCCAAATGAGGTATCATCATTGGTTGAATAGAGATCAATTTGGATCTTATATTGATGTTAGTTGTCTAGAGCTTGACTAATGTGCCTTGAGCATTTAGTAGATTATTATATTGATCAATGCTTGATCCTGATGACTCTAAAATAATACTATTAGATCTCTTCATCTTAGCTTGAATTTAATTTATTTTTTCTTGGATTTTGTTTGTGAATCTTGGCACATTTGATAGAATGTTGTATAAATATTGTACCTTCTATATTAGTTCTATCATAACTTGTACTTATTCTTGTAGTTGTACTTTCTACTTGACAATGGCTATGGGAACTTTGTCCAGAACCTTTGTCTCAAATCTTCTTGCAGACCAATCCATCAATTTCTCATTTGATTCCATATTACTAGCATTGACTTGATCGACTATATTTACAAGTTTGTTGATGATTGGAGTATCTTCATCAAAAAATTTAACGTCAAAAGAATCAACAAAAATATTCTTTACATCATATAGTACCTCCTTTTGCTTCAACTCTCATCTTAACTCTTCTCTTCTTTTCTTCTTTGTCAAAACCCCTTGTAGAAAAATGGTTTTCTCCAGGGTGAGATTTGCCAGATCCAATTATGGCATCTCAATTATTTTATCCAAAATAACTTCAATATTTGGTGAAAAATATTTTATTGTTCTCCTTTTTCTCATTGAAGGAGTGTAGTTTCTCAACACTACTTTGAAAGTTGGTGAAGGAGTTTCACCACTCAATTGTTCTTGTGCATATATGCTCATGAAAACAATGGTCACACTTAGATAAGCTTTACTTGATTCTTTATTTTTCTCAATCTATGGTACTAAAAATAAATTACTATCTACACTTGTTTGTTTCTCTTCACATTCTTCCTTTGTACCTGTGAGCCTTAACAACTCAGCCTCTAGAGTGTCAGGGGTGTCAATATGTACAAGTGACATGTTGTCTTATGGACTCAACACACTTAAGCTTTATCCATTGTTGTAATCATCTTTGATTTTTACACTATTTTTCTCTTCTGTAATGGTAGATAATCCAAAAAATGCTTTTTGAAAGAAACTCATCTTGCTATCCTACAACTTCCATTTTATTTTGTAAGATAAAAAATATTATGTACTTAGGAATAAATCTACTCCTATACTTTTGAAAAAGTGTGTCCTATTGATCTTGGGATAGATCAAGCATGACTCTGAATAATGTGTCTTTCCTTATCTTTTTCTGTTCTACCTCTTCTTTCTATTATCTTTTTTCTAATCCATCATATACATCCATAGGTATTTTGTTTTTAATTTTAGTAGGAGAAAACTTATGCTTAGAAATCATATACACCGTAGCTTCTACAATTTTAGTTTGATCAACATTATCTAATGTATCATACTTTACAAATCTAAGCTTAGATAATGCTGAATATCCTCTTAGATTTGCACATACCTCTTTGTTGGTGTAAATTAGTACTTTACTATTTACAATTACTTAAGTTTACTTAGGTTAATGCATTATTTAATTATTTTTCATTATTATTATTATTTTTATGAGACACTTAGGAGTTTGCACACCTTTTGAGTTGTCATGTTGACAACACAGGAGTATGCAACTTTATTTAAGTACATGGTGTCTACAACACTGTTTTGCATGTCCCACCCTTGTAGACTTATCCTCTCATCACTGCACTTACTTTCGTGCTTAATGGAGGATAATCCATATTTGGTGGACATGTGCTTGGTTGTATGACACATCATGATGCTAACTTCTATGCATTCTAGAAGCTCCCCTGAGGCCTTCATATTTAGGCACTCCTAGTGTACTCTTAGTATCAGTTATTGAATACATTGTTATTCTGATCATACTCTCTCCATTTTTGGTCTATAGTTGTGCTTGTGTTTGGGTTCTTAATTCTTGGGTGAATTTTTCCCTTAGGCAAATTCTTACATGGTATCAGAGCAACCGTGAGATTTTTTCATCACAAGCCATTCGAGACCTCTTGCTTGCTTCATCACCTCAACCCAAATTCGAAGTGCTGCAAAAATTGGGAGCATCTAGCACTAGATCTGACCTCTCCATTGCATCCGAAGCACTAAAATGGTGAAAATCGGCTATAAGCACGCCTACATTGGCTCAAAGTCGATCGTGAGGCAAAATATTTTTGCAAACTGGCACCCAGAGGCCCGATTTGCGGTATGGGTATGATCTCTTGGAGATCTTATTAATTATTTTTGGATCTGTTATTTTTATTTTCTCTATCATATTTTTGGTCAGTATTTTCAAAATTTTTGAAATATTTTATAGTCCGTCAGAGAAATTTTTTTATGTAGTACGGGCTGTCAGATCCTGTACTGTGCACTTTGGTGGGATTTTGTATATCCTTTTTGCAAGTTTATTTTCAATTTGCGGGCTTCATTATTTAAACACCAGTGGCTAGTCAAATTCAACATAGCCCACAACTAGTGACACTACACATTTTTGGTGGAATTTATTTAACTACAGGGCTTTGTATTAAATCTACGGGCTTTAATCCTATTACCAACGGTCGCTGCCCATAATTTGGCGTGACCCTGAATCCCGGCCAGCACATTCCCCAGCCGGCTTGTGCATCCAATTCCAGTGAATCTATTTCATCGGCATGATAACTTGATAGCCTATAATCCACAAACTGTCGACTCAACCCTCATGCCAGCAACTCCAATTCAACCGGCGAGTGAGTTCCATCCACCGGTGTTCACTGTTTATTTGGAAGTTTGCTGTGTTTCTTTTAAAGACCCGCTCATTCCCAATCCTAGCAAAAGTGGGATTAAATCCCAAAAAATTGGCATCGGCGAACCATATTTTGGTGACGCTTTTCACGATACCCAGCGCCACGTGGCTTGCTCCGAGTGCCACATGGACAAGAGAAACTTCAGCATTGAAAAAGGCATCTCCAGCACTGAGCAGTTTCTAGCAGTGATATCTGTAGTCTCTAGTCACTGCAACTATGCTACGCAGCCCAATATAGGGTAGACACATGGTGATAATTAATTCACTGCAACACCAAGCCACACGGGTATGATCAACATCCCAGTTAGCATCTGTACTGACACGTAGCTGAACAAGTCAGACTTTTTCTGTAAAGTCCATACAATACGGACTATCCAGTGAGCCTGACATGTCACCCATGTCACTTTTTCTTTGCTGACATCATCATTTTATGGTGTTAAATTTGACACCCATCTGGACGTCATACTCAGGTGGTATTAGAACTGCATTAACAATTGTTTGATTGTCAAATTTAAACTTGTAGTTTCTCCTCTAGACCCCTCTTCAGATTTCTTTTCAGTTTGGCAGCCTGACTTTGCGAGCTCGTAACTTGGACATCCACACTCCAATTTAGGTGTAATTTTTTTTGAAATTAGGTAGAATTTCCTGAATTTTCTAATGGTGGTGTTATTTTCTAGTTTTGGTGTACAAATTTTGCAAAAATTGCATTTTTTGGTAACTATACCTGCATAATCTTGCATTTTGCAACTTCAGAAGCTCCGTACAGGTACATCTGGTTACTTTTTTAGGTTCTATTTTTTTTTGAAAGTGCATGTTTCTTTTTCTACTTTCTAGATCTAAAGTTAGATTCTAGGGTTGTGTGGACAAATTTCTCACTTTCAGAATTAGGCCTTCTTTGGCATTGTAATGCTTTGATTTTTTCAAGAATTGTTGTAAAACTAAGCTATAGTGCTTAAGTGACAAATTTTAGCCTTATAAGGCAGTTGCAAAAGAAAAATTAGAAAGTCCACTTTGTTCATTTTGACAAGTGGCTCATTGTAAATGC
The DNA here is from genome assembly GCA_028749045.1 of Cupressus sempervirens. Taxonomy (NCBI): domain Eukaryota; kingdom Viridiplantae; phylum Streptophyta; class Pinopsida; order Cupressales; family Cupressaceae; genus Cupressus; species Cupressus sempervirens. The sequence continues at coordinate 282,166,738 of CM053783.1, read as the reverse complement.
ACTACTTATAAAGTGCCAAGCATCTCTTTTGGGGGGGTCTTTTGATTGAGTGAAGGGGGGGGGTGTGTACTGTGTTTCTTGTGTCTCTCTATTGTGCTCTTTCATTTCTACATTATGGGTTTTAAATGTTCTCCTCTAACTTCATGCAACTATTCTACATGGAAAGATATTGCATGGAGTAGATTAATGGAAAAAGGATATAGTTTGTATGTTGATGGTACAATTACCAAACCTAATGATGCTAAAGAACTTATTGATTGGAAAAGACAAGACCAACAAGCTTTAGGTGTAATTAGAAGTTGTGTATATGGGGATCTTCTCTTTCACATTAAAAATTGTTCAGAATCTAAAGAAGCTTGGGACAAACTTGAACAGTTATATGGTAAAGTGGATGGAAAAAAGGGATTTCAGATTGAGGATGATCTACTTCTCTTGGATCCTAAAAATTATGACATAATTTAGGATTATATCGTCAAAGTCAATGAGTATAGGGAACTTCTAAATGATTGTGGAAATCCCATTAAGGATGATAGGTTGATACATCGCATCTTGAAGAAGCTACCTTCTGAGTATGCTAACTTTGTTTCAAGTTTTAATGCTCACAAGTTAAGAAACCTTCCTTTGATGGATTTGCATACATGTTGATTGTTGAACAATCTCACTTAGTGGATTTTGGACTTCTCAAGTCATCTAAGACCAAAGATTTAGTGGCTAGTGATGATAAAAAATCTAGTAAAGGGGGAAAAAGCAACAACAAGAAGAAGTAGTGGAAGCAGAAACCAAAATCTGAGACACAACATGACTCCTCTCAACAAGGTCGTTCTTCTTCAAACAAGAAAGGAACTAATGACAAGAAGGACAAACACTTTTGTGCATATTGTAAAAAGCCAAATCATGACAAGAATCATTGGAAAACAAAAAGAATCGATGAGTTAGAAAATCTACTCAAGAAGAATAAGATTCAAGTGCCAGGTACTACTAACTCTTCAAAGGGTAAAGGTCAAGCACTTATGACCAACACAAGTTCTTCTTCAGAATGGATACTTGACTCAGGTTCCTCTTACCACATGGGTTCTTCAAGGGAAGACTTTTCTTCATTGAAGTAGTCAAAGGTACCACACATCTTCGTGGGAGATGATGCAAAAATGGAAGTTGAAGGGAAATGACATGTAGAAATGGAAGATGGGGAATTCAAAGATGTTCTCTTTGTTCCAAATCTAAGCTCTAATCTCCTATTAGTTTACCAAATCACTCACCTTGGAGATGGTCATAAGGTTGAGTTCCTTCCTGATTCAGTGCTGGTGTGAAGTCTCAAAGATAATTCATTGGTAGTAGTTAGGAAAGTCAATGATGACAGAAGGCTTTACTCCTTCTCCCATTTTGTGCCTAAGAGTTCTTCTCAAGCTTTGTTAACTCACTCTAATTCAAACATCAACTTATGGCATGAGTGGTTTGGTCACCTTGACTTCTGCTCTCTTCAACAACTTTGCTCAAAACACATGGTCAAAGGTCTACCCAACATCAGCTTTTCTAAGGGGGAGTGTTCATCCTGTTTAGTGGATATGCATCTCAAGGATAAGTATGATAAAGGGAAGTCTTCTCGAGCACCAGTTGTTCTTCAGCTAGTTCACATGGTATTAGCAGGACCATTTGCAGTGACTTCAGTTAGCCAAGGCCGCTACATACTCACATTTGTTGATGAATTTTTGAGATTCACTTGGGTCTTCTTCCTTCATCATAAGAATGAAGTGGTTCATAAACTTCAAGACTTCAAGACTCATTTTAACACAAGTCAAGGAAAGCCATCAAATTACTAAGGGTGAACAATGAGAATAGATATGTTGATAGGAGACTTAAGAACTTTTGCAAAATTGAGGGCATTGATCTTCAGAACTCACCAGCATTTAGTTCACACAAGACAAATATTGTAGCAATGAGGATTAGGACTCTCAAGACCATGATAAGTTGCATGATAAAGGCCAAGTCTCTAGATCCTACACTTGAAGTTGAAGCCATTAGCAGTGTTACTCACATACTTAACAAGTCTCCTCATCCAACCTTAGATGGCAAGACTCCTTTTGAGGCATGGTGCAGCAGAAAATCAATTGTGAGTCACCTTAGAGTCTTCGGTTGTCCAGCATGGGCTAACCTTTCTTCCAGGAGTTGCAAGGCATCGTCACCTAGGCCTTGTACATTTATTGGTTATGAATACAATGCAAAGGCTTACAGACTTATGGATCCAAAGACACATGAGATTTTTGTGGAGAAGGATGTTCACTTTGAGGAAAGTTCTCCTAGCTTGTTCTCTACTCCTCTTCGCACATCATACATAGTGGAAACTGATAGTGACACCAGCAATAGTGCTTCAATAGGTTCTGACATGTGGGGTTCTATCGATAGTTGTAGTGAGAGGTCACATCAGTCCAGTCCAAATGCTTACATTGCCATAGTGAAAGGTCCATCTCAACATGATACATCTTATCTTCTAGCTCCAGCTTCATTTGACTTGAGAGATAGACTTGAGGACATACATATTTTCATTGATGATGATACTTCTACAGTTGTTGTGAGGGCTCACTCTGACCCTCATGTCCATTCTCTACATGATCAATCTATATAGGTTGGTGTGATTGTGGATCCTTATGAAAACCAATTGGTGGAGGTCGCTTTGTCAGTAGAGGAGACAAATGGTTTAGTTGAATAGGTTCATCAAACATCCTTGATAGATCTGCATTCATTCTTTTTAGCATAGTTGGAAGGGGTGAACTTCAACATCAGTACAAGGATACTTGAGTAGGTTTTGGGGCCAGCACACATCTTCAGGACTGTACCTTGGGCATTTTTTCTTCCTAAGGGGAGGAACACCATTCTACATTCTTGAACTAGCTTCTTCATCGGAGTAGCTTTCACTTGTTGGCATTCTTCTTTTGGGGGGGGGAGCCTATTCTGTCTCTCTTCCTTCTCTTATTCACTTATGTATATACTGGATGTATGTCGTAATGGGGGGGTCTTGATTACTCCATCCATCGATGCATCCTCTTTCATCTCTCTTTTTGGGAGAGGGTTTTTCCCATGAGGTTTTCCCTCTTTCCTCGCTTTATGGGAGGTTACATTTCATTATGTACATGGGTACCTAACATGGCCTAGTAGCTAGGACTCATTATGCATCTTCATCCTAGTTTTGTAAGCTTAAGGGCATTCCCCTAACTTGCACTTAAGGGAGGGTGTTGTTGTAAATTATTACTTTACTATTTACACTTACTTAAGTTTACTTAGGTTAATGCATTCTTTAATTATTTTGCATTTTTTTTTTTTTTATGAGACACTTAGGAGTTTGCACACCTTTTGAGTTGTCATGTTGACGACATAGAAGTATGCAACTTTATTTGAGCACATGGTGTCTACAACACTATTTTGCGTGTCCCATCCTTGTAGACTTATCCTCTCATCACCGCACTTACTTTTGTTCTTAATGGAGGATAATCCATATCTAGTGGACATGTGCTTGGTTGTATGACACATCATGATGCTAACTTTTATGCATTCTAGAAGCTCTCTTGAGGCCTTTATATTCAGGCACTCCTACTATACTCTTAGTATCAGTTATTGAATACATTGTTATTATGATCATACTCTCTCCATTTTTGGTCTATAGTTGTGCTTATGTTTGAGTTCTTAGTTCTTGGGTGAATTTTTCCCTTAGGCAAATTCTTACACTCTTTAATAGGTTTAGGTAGCCCTTTAGCTAGTCCTTTGACAAATCTTATTCTATTTGTTCTAGGGGCACTGGGCTCTATAGTCTTTGCTACCATTTTCTCTGTAGAGTGCTCAACACTAGAAGTTGCCTTAGTCCTTAGCTTGTTCGGTGGTGCGATAGAGAGGGGTGTCACTACTAGCTTCTTCTTGGTTCCTTGAGCCTTCTTTCTTGGTAGAATGTCAATAGCTAGGGCTTTACCCTTGTCTCCTTCTACTTCTTTCTCTTTTTTGTCACCACTATCTTGTTCTTCATCTTCTCCAAGACCTTGTGTTGACTATAAAGTCTTCTTTCCCATGCTTAGGGTGCCTAGTTTTGCTTCTAGGTCTTCAATCATTCTTTTTCTTTTCTTCTCCTTAGAAACAATCTTGATGTTAACAATTATTCTAGCCTTTGCTTCCTCATATCTCCCAAAATGTTTAGTGTCAACATCTATCTCTTCTTTCAACATTTCTTCAACATTTGCACTCACTAGATTACTATCAATTTCATAGTCAAAACTTTGTAACCAAGCCTTCCTCAACTTTACTTCTTGCACAAAAGTGTTCTTTGTATTTACAAGAAAATAGATGTCACTGTAGTACCTTCTAACCAATTCTTCTAGTATCCTCATCCTCATTTTCATTCTTTGCTTAAATGAACATCAAAATAAGCATCCATTACATTCTCAAAATTTTCTCGTAGTTGACTAATGTACCCATTAACCTATCTTGTCACTAGTTTGACTTGTTCCCAAACAATATTGTCAACACCAAGAAAAAAATTTTGGAAATAAAAGAAAATACATACCATGAAGGATCCAAACTTACACATTGAATTCTTTGATTTCTTTATAGATGATAGATTCTCCACAAGTTGTAGTCATTGTAGCTCAACAAGATCATATTCACGATCTTTCATCAGTATCTTCCATGCTTGATCCACATCCATACATGACACACTATTAAATGTTCTTGACTAATATAATTTGTAAGCAATAATCCTCATAGAAAATTCAATTAGTGGATCATAAATATTTGTAATGGAGAGACCTTGTCCATTCTACTTGGCTCCAATGTTTGCCTCAACTTCTTCATGACTTAGGCATCCCATGATTTTATTCTTATCTAGGGTTGGGTAGCCTGTAACCCTATGAATCATTTTCTTCGTAATCTCCATGGGTCCATTCTATAGCCAATACTTTATGTGATGGATTATTCTCAAAACAAATTGAATTTATTCTATCTTGAAATTTCTTGGAAATTATAAGGGACATGTTAATCCTTTCCTTTCAACAACTTTGAATTCATCCTTCAAGATACCTTCATTGCACAACTTCTCTTATGCTTATCTAATTTCATAATCTCCTACTCCAATTTTACCCATGTAAAAATTTCTAACATCATGGATCATAATAAGTTTAACTGGTATCAAGGATAGTGAACCCATTGGATCTTCTTTCATTACAATCTTTGGGATAGAAAAAAACTTTGGTGGAGGACAAGCGTCACTCTTCACTAGTTAAATTCTACTAACCTCTTGACTCATTGTAGTGGATGGTGAAGCTACCATGTTCATTGTTAGGCTTTGAAGTTCTTTCTTTCTCTTGATTACTCGAAAAGGTTATGATCTCCACTTGTTCAAGCTACTTCATCCAAATCACTCTTGAGATCTATTTACTTGTTGCTCAAATTGCCAAATTGCTCTATGCTCTCAAAAACCTATATGCAAGCTATGAGATAATGTCTTCAAAATTAAATTTATACCTTCTTTTGATGAATTTAGGGTCTCCATTACTGTTGTGTACTCAAGTAGGTTGAAGCCAACTATCTCAGTCCATAGTGATGCTTTTCAACTAGGTCTTTAATTTATAGCTCAATCTCTTCCATATTACTTGGTCTCTTCTGAAGTGTTGGGTCGATGTCACAATGGTCGGTCAACATAGACAATTTTACTGATACTCGACAATCCTTTAATAATTTTTTTCTTATACATCTTTATGTATGTAGATATGACCTTTGGCACATTTCATGTAAGGAACTAATTTATTATATATCAATTAAATATATAGTTCCATACATAGCTCTCTTGCTCAGTTTGAGATGACATGATCACCTTCTCCATTGGATTGGGTGACCTTAGCTCCATTTGCTCCACTAGTTCCATCCTCTACTATATTTTTCCATTTTTGATTCATTTCTTTCCTAACTTTCTCAATGTCTACTTTGCTTTTTCCTTTGTATTTTATGTGATTTTTTTAATGTACTTGAGTCCTGCAATTCTTGCTTAAATGTCCAAACTTGTGATATTTGGAGCATGTATTGTTAGGTGCATAATTATTCCATTGATTTGTCAAGTATAAGTTTTTGTCTGTGATTTTCATTCATATGATCTATGCCCATACTTTTAATAATTATATAAATATCCTTCAAATCTAGGTGTAGTAGATGCATTCCTCATTCTTTACCTATACTCATGTATTTGATGTCCTTGTTTATTATAGTAAAAAATAGTAACTATTAAACTTAGGTTTGGGATTTTGCATACCATGTTTGCTTGAAAAAATATTTGTAATATGACCAAGTTTTCCATAGTGATAACATGCTGGTTTGTCCTTTGAGTTTGAAGTCCTTAGCTCTCCATTCCTAGATGATTCTCCTTAGTCAATGAATGAATGTCTTGACCCATCAGAATAACTAGATGGCTTCATAAGTTCATCAAAGTAATTCATTTTCTTCTTAGGTTTGTTGAATTTCTCCATATATTCTTTCTCAGTTTTTAGCTCATTCTTCCTTCTAAGATTTGAGGTTTGCAATTTCCACATCTTTTTTATTCAATTCCTTATTTGCAAGCATTAGTTGATTTGTCATGTCTAGTTATCTATTTGTGAGCTTCTATTGATCTGACATCCTTTCTTCAAGTCTTTTAGCCATTACTATTTTTTCTTCCTTAGCCATAATCATGTCTTCTTTAGCCTTCTTCTTTTTTTTAGTCACTCCACATAATCTTACTAATTGGATTTCATGTTCTCTTTTTAGTCCTCTTATTTCTTCATTCATAAGTTTTTTCTTTTCAAGTAGATCTGTAGATGCTCTTTTATTTAGATTGATTGATTCAAATAGTCCTTCAATCTCAACTTCTTCATACAAAAATTATTTTGTTTGGATAGTAATTTCCTTTCTCCTTTTTAGGGAATCCTCTAGATCTTGTCTTTCTTTCCCAAGTTTCTACAGCATGAGCTAGATGCCAATCACCTGATTGTCAATAACCTTTTCTAGTTTGGAAGCCTCCATCTCCAAGTGAGTAAGCTTCTCTTTGAGAACTAATTCTCTAATAGTTATTGTTGACTAATGTAGGTATAAAAAAGACAAACAACATACTGAGAGGGAAGGGGGGGGGGGGGGGGGGGGGTGTGTTGCATGAAATAGAGTCTTAAACACTTTAAACTTTTCACCAATTCATTCATATCTATCAAAAAACTTGTGCATGTAAAATTTGTAATAATGAACTTGTTGTATCATGTAAAAATTATCAGTCAAATGCATGAAAATAAATACATAACAAAATATTTGTTACCCAGAAGCCCTACAAGGTGAAGGTAAAATTGGGGTAGGGATGACACCCACAAATCTTCACTACTATAGTAATAAAGTTAACCTATTATGGTAACAATGTTTGATCATAAAATATGATCTACCCTGTGAGGGGTCCACCCTATTAAAATATTAAAAAATTGCTAGGTCTCATCTTGTTAGAGGATTTAACACCTAAAAGAAAGTAAGGGATCTGTTAGGATATTTACAAAGATATGTTAAATTACTCTATTAAGAGATTTACCCTTATTCAAGTTTGTTAGAACTAATTCAGTACCTGACTCTTGATTTTCTCTTTAAGATGATTTTGAGTCTTCTCCTTCCTAACTAATCCTCTCCTCTGATATGATAGTACTTGTCTTCCCTTTTCACTTCACTTCCTTGAATATGTCACTTTCTCTATTAAGTGATAACATAACCCTTTCACTGACTTTTGATATGATCTTGATCTTTCACTTGCATATTACTCCTTGTTTACATGAATACACTTCTACTCTTTCTCTTTCTCACTTCCACACATGTTTGTTGATCTAGGTTAAGATTTTTTCTATTTAAAGAGTTTTCTAGATGGCTCCATAATAGCCTTTCTATCTAAATTGCTGATTGCACAACATAGGGATATGTAACCCATGTCATTCATGCATAAATTTCTATATAACAACCTCTAAAAACATTAAATGTTCCTTCCATGTTGGCTCAAAAAAATGTTAACTCAACATCTATTCCATTCCTCAATTTTATGTAAACTCTACATTGCTTGGCCTTTACTATTTTTTGACACTTGGAATTGTTATGTCTCAGTCTGTATAGTGCACAACACATACTATGTCACTCGACACTTGCATGCTCAAAATTTTCTTGGTCACTATTGAGCTCAGCTTGTATAGGAAATACTCAGTAACCATACACTTGCTTGCCTCATATAGAGCTCAGTACATACTTTCTTATGTACATGACTCAACCTATGTAGAGTAGCTTGGTCACAGTGATGATCATCTGACTCTACCTTGTAAATGATTAAGTGTTTGATACTAATAGATAACAATAGTTAGAAATACCATCAATATCAAATCTTCCTTCATTATAATTTCTTCATATCCTCTTCACCAATCAAATCATCAAGTCATTAATCTAATTATATGCTACTTTCCTAAGTTAGCATAATGTCTATCCAACTAAGACTTTGGCATCAATAATAATATAACAAATGCTGTGACTCTTTTACATACATTCATAGCAACATCACTTAACAATCTTCCACTATCAATTACAATATATGTTATGGCTAATGCAAGATGATGACTTTTATATTAAAGTATGTATCGATGTTAATTGGGCTAGTAATGATGATGATAGAAAAAGCACAAGTGGAGGAGATTTCTTTTTAGGAGAAAGATTGATTACATTGTTAAGAATGAAATAGAGTTGTATTTCATATTCTACATCTGAAGACTGTTGAGATAATGGGTGTTGCACACATTTCATAATATTGTTATTTTATTATTTTATTTTTATTATGTAATGTTGTACCTAGATGGATGTGCAACATGTAAAGATTCCCATGGAATATTCTTGATGAGTTGTATTGTAACATTGTGAAAATATTTTATGTAATTATTTAATATTGGGGAAAAGAATTAAATGCCCAATATTAAATGTGGGGTTAGTGGGTTAGCTAGCACATGGTTTTAGCACATGGTTTATGTAATACCACTAAGTGGTTTTGTGGGACTTGCTACTATATAAGCAACCACAAGGGTAGTTGTTGTAGAGTGACAAGGAGAAGACAAAAAGCAAGAGTCGATCGGGACAAGGCTTGACAGGTTAGCCAAGGGAGCATTTTTGAAGGTTGAAAGTATGGCATGGGATGTGTGGATTCATGCTTGTTCACATAGTTTGCTCGGTTGTAGCTATGGCCATGAAGGCTTCCATGGTTGTATGGAAATGGTATTTTTGCTGAATAATACATGGTGATGGATGCTTTTGGAGGCTGTATTTTTCCCTCAATGAGGGTTTCCCAGGGTATATCTTGTGTCACAATTTTGTGGGTATGTTGTCTATTCTCTTGCATGTGGATTTTAATTTCATGTTTATTTCAAATTTATTATGGGTTATGTGGAAACGGTTATATTCTTTGTTGCCAACATTCCTTACAATTGTTATCAGAGCTATGGTTTTATTCTTGTAACCCTAGATTGAATCTATGGGAATGCATGAGAGGATAAAAGAAAGGGCAAGATATATGAATGATTTATTGCAAATCTGAGGGTTTTGGATTTGCTGTTATGATGGGATGTTAAAAGATTTGGGCATGTGAAATTGTTGGACAAAAAGAGTTTTTTGGATGTTTCATTTAAAATGAGGGTTTTGGGGGGTAGCTTGCATAAATGACCTCTTGGTTAAAACCAAACCTCACCATTTGATCCGGGTCAACATTTCCATAAATTTTGATATATAATATGCCCTAGTTTGGCCATGTTTAGAGGAAATGAAAGAGTTTTTTGGTTTCAGCCCATGATGGCTGTCAAATTTAATCCCATCATAATTTTTGTAACTGAAAAAATAAAAAATGAAAAATCGTACTGAAAATGGTAAAAATACTATCTTAGTAAAACGACCATAACTTTCTCTCAAAACATCAAATTTTAGAGTTCTTATAGGCGTTGAAAAGCTAATTCAGAGCACTACAACATGGTATAGGTTTAGTTCCATGATTTTGAGATTTTGTCAAGTTTTAAGAGACCTAAAGTTAGATGTTATTTATTTTGAGCATAGATTAGGGCATAACTTGGGCGTACGGAGTCGGATTTTGGACTTCAAGTAGTCAATGAAAAGCTCTTGGAGAGCTCTACACATTGATTTAGATTTGGTGCAAGTTTGGCATGATTTATTTGTTGATATATTGATCTGAATAGTTTATAGGTATATTTTAACTATGGTAACTTATGAGTTTATGGCATTGGAGATTTAAGTTTTGATGTCATTGTATACTCAAGTTTGGTCTCATCATGATATGGTTATCAGTGTTTGGTTTGGATATGCATGATGACTTGTTGGATCTTCAAGTTGTGTAGTGTTGTAAGTAGTCTATACTTACAGGTTGCATTTATAGCTTGGTTATGAGTTGTCTTTGCCCATTGATCTTTCATTATTGATGCATATTCAGATTGGTGGCTTGGATTTGGGTTGTCTATGCCCTAAGTCACATGATTTTATCTTCATGTAGAAGGGATGAGATGTTGTTACCAGAGACAATCATGGCAAAGGATTGTGGTTGACTATGCTGATAGGTTGAAAACTTTGAGAGACAGATGCTCAGTTCATGGATGTGATCATGGTGTCATATATTTTGACATGACATGATTGGATATATAGGTACATCCTTGATGTTCATTATCTTAGATTTTAGACTCAATTATGGTGGTATATCTTCTTGGTTGAGGATCATGGTTATTTAGTTTCTTTTGAGGAGCTCATGATGTGCACTTTGAGTTCTTTGACGGTTTGATGCCTTGGTTGATTCTCATGGTTAGAGGATGGGTTTTCATCATGATGTCATGGATAGCTTGGATACACGGTTTAGTGGGAGCTTGTGACAGTGATGGGGTGACAGTGCAGGATTAGTTCCTGGTTTGGTTTGGATCTTCAAGTAGGAGATGGATTTTATGATGCCATAGGTGACTTGGTACCACGGTTGAGTGGGAGTTGTTGGCATTGATATATTTATTGAGTGTTTGCAGATATTGGAGGTTTTTCTTAGATCCTGTTGCTGCAGAAGCGTCTTTGACATTTGCATGGTGCACTTGTTATCTTCATGGTGTATGAAGATGGATAGATCTTGAGGACTCACGGAGTTCTTGGTTATCTTCATGGTGTGTGGAGATGGTTCTTCATGGTATGTGGAGATGGTTTTCTTCATGGTGTATGGAGATGGTTGCATCTTGAGGACTCATAGGGTTCTTGGCAAAAGTGTGGTTTATACTTTTATTTGGCATATTATCCTTGGTATGAGGATTGTTTTCATTATTATGTCATGGTATACTCTTGATACTCATTTAGAGTTGTGACATGTTACGGTGTGTTCATATGGAGCATGTTATCTCTTTGGTTGAGATGGTAAGATCATGTTGTCATGTTTATGTTCCTGAGGCCATGGTTGGAACTTTGACATTGATCTTGGTTTAGTTTCTTGGTATTGAGTACACTGATCATAAGCTGGATACTTCATGATATTACTATGTTGCATTTGGAGTTGGCATGGATTGATTGGTTACAGATGTTCATGGATACTTAGAGACAGTGGTGACGCTGATTTCTCTTGGATTAGAGAAGTATTTGTTGGGACGGTTGATGATTTCAGCAGAGAGTCCAAGGGGCAGTCACCTGATATGGACTTGAGAGGAGATTGTTCTTAGATGAGTCTTGGTTGCAGACTTGGGTATCTTGATGAGCATTCTCATTCCCCACTCTTGGTCTACTCGGTGGTTTGCTACTTGAGAGGTATAGCCCATTGTTTCTCTCAGTTGCATTATATTTATGCTTATCTTTCATGGATATGGATCTTGAGCTATGGTACATGAGTTAGTTCTAGAGGGTTCATTTGAGAGATGGTTTAGCATTGGTTATCTCCAGGTGCATATGTTGTTATGCTGGTTGAGTTTGGGAGATGGTTTTATATTGGGCATATTCCTTGATTTAGGAATGGTTTTATTGAGTTTGACCTTCTTGTGAGAGGCTTACATCCAGGATGAGTTATATGGTATGGTTTGGGTGTTGTTGAGGCTTCTTGTTGGGGTTTTATGGAGGAGATCTAACTTGTACAGTTTAAATCTAGAGGTGTGTGTAGAAGGACATGATATAAGTTATGATTTGCATGGTTTCTTTGGTCTTGGTTATCCTCTTGAATGTTTAGTTTTGCCTACATTGGATTTGAGATTGGTTCGAGATTGTGATCACTAGTTTGTGCTCATGTTTTTCATGTGAGAGATGACATGGTTATTTCTTTCTCTTTCCTCTGTTGGTTGTGGTGAATTTGGGAGACTATTGGAGACTTGTTATGAGAGTTTTTTTCTTGCAAGATATTAGTTTATGTCCTTGATACTACATGGATTCACTTCTTTGAGATGTGTTGAGTGGATTGGTTATAGATTTGACATTATCTTTTGCAGTGGGAGCTTCTTGGTATATATGTGGCAGGTATTGCTCTTGAGGCTTGTGATTGCAGGTTATAGATTGGATATGTTGGTGATATGAGATTCACTTGTTATACTTTTGAGGTATGGATAGTTGTATGGGTTTGGCACTTGCTATGGGTGCTATTTCAGCTATGGATATTTTGGCAACTACGGATACATGTGATTACCTTTGGATCAATTTTTTTTGTGCTTGGAATTTTTCAGTTGGTATAGGATTTTATGATCTTCTAATGCGACAGGTTGGGTGGCTTTCTCTTTGGATGGCTTCTATGTATGTCCAGTGGTAGTGGCATAATAGGAGGTGAGATCATTCATGTTTGAGATACTGGATACTTTGATTTTGTTGTGGGTACCAAGATGGAGCACTTGGTGTATTTTCATCCATGATGGTGGATGTACTAGGAGGGATTGTTCCCTTGTTCATTTATGTGGCTACGAATTGACCCTATGCAATGTATACAACAAGTGGGAGATTGTTGATATAATGGGTGTTGCACACATTGCATAATATTGTTATTTTATTATTTTATTTTTATTATGTAATGTTGTACCTAGATGGACGTGCAACATGTAAAGATTCCCACGAAATATTCTTGATGAGTTGTATTGTAACATTGTAAAAATATTTTATATAATTATTTAATATTGGGGAAAAGAATTAAATGCCCAATATTAAATGTGAGGTTAGTGGGTTAGCTAGCACATGGTTTTAGCACATGATTTATGTAATACCACTAAGTGGTTTTGTGGGACTTGTTACTATATAAGCAGCCACAATGGTAGTTGTTGTAGAGTGACAAGGAGAAGACAAAAGGAAAGAGTCGAGTGGGACAAGGCTTGACAGGTTAGCCAAGGGAGCATTTGTGAAGGTTGAAAGTATGGCATGGGATGTGTGGATTCATGCTTGTTCACATAGTTTGCTCGGTTGTGGCTATGGCCATGAAGGCTTCCATGGTTGTATGGCAATGATATTTTTGCTGAATAATACATGGTGATGGATGCTTTTGGAGGCTGGATGGTGATATTTTTGGAGGCAATGAGGGTTTCCCAAGGTATATTTTGTGTCACAATTTTGTGGGTATGTTGTCTATTCTCTTGCATGTGGATTTTAATTCCATGTTTATTTTAGATTTATTATGGGTTATGTGGAAACAGTTATATTCTTTGTTGCCAATTTTCCTTACAAAGATGAGTATGTTGCTTTTGCAATCAATTTCTCACATATTGTATGGATTAAGCAATTGTTGGAAGGTATGAAAAAAGAGATAACTAAGCCTATTGATATTTATTGTGATAACACTAGTGCAATAAATATATCAAATAATTTGATGATGCATGCAAGGAAAAAACATATATCAATCAAGTGTCATTTATTGAAGCAACAAGTACAAGAGAAAAAGTGAGGCTTGAATATGTAAAATCTAAAGAAAAAATTGTAGACATTTTTAGTAAGCCATTGCCTTGGTATGCTTTTGAGTATCTAAGAGGTAAAATGGGGGTCCTACCCCTATCCAAAATTCACTAGGAGAAGATATATGTCTCATAAATTCATGGATGAATAGAAATATCTTTGTGGAGTTGATTCAAGAGTTCACACTTTAGGACCACTTTTGAAGTTATGAATATGACTGTGATGAAAATGATGTAAATTATACATGAAAGGTACATAGATAAATACAAGGTTTAATAAGTTTCACATTGGAACTTGTATTTACTATTAGCATTTTTGTCAAAGGGGGAGTGAATGACTTGGTTGACTAAGAGGGAGAAATATATTGAGGTAGAGAATTAGTAAGGGATAATTTCATATTGAAAGATTATGACCAAAGGGGAAGTAGAATAAGTCAAAGGGGAGTGAAGGGATAAAGGAAGGATGAAGATGATGTAAGAGTAAATAATGATATTGTTTAATAGAAGAAGATCATATCCTAAGGGGGAGAAATTTTGAATATTATTGGTGTTGAAGATACTGACTAACTACACCTGATCATAGAGATGAAAAGTTGTATTATATTGTCTCTCGTGTAAGAGATACTTGTTACTCATGTTATTTTAACATTTGAGATGACATGATGGTTAAGTGTTATACTTTGATTTCTAGTATCATAGATGTTAGTTTAGTATGCTATTTAGTTGATCATATCTACATGATGATGCCTTTTTGAGGTGATAGTATGTTTTATGATGATAACTGGTTATCTAGTATGTGGAGATATCCTTTTATTACACTTATATATTGGATTTGATTCTATGGTTATTTACTTAATTATTTCTTTGTCATGCTTTATGCAAAAGTGGGTGATGTAAATCTATTATTTTACTACAATTAAATAAATGGCCAAATTAGGTCATTCAATGCATTTATTGCTTCAACTATGTTATTATATGCAATGACACTTGATCATGTATTTAGTATATATAATTTATGTCCCTAGTAGTGGAACATGGAGTTAGTGATTCAAATGTTCATATTTAACCAATGTTGTGTTAGAATATGTAATCCACTGATATAACTGGAGGGGGGGTGAATAAGTTATCCAACTATTAACAGAATCATTAAATTTAAATAGTCTTAAGCATATGAGTAATGTTAGATAAAACCACAAGAAGATACTCATACACAATTAACACTAGATATGTTAACTAGGGAAACCCTTGATTAGAAGGAAAACCCCAGTGGGGATGATACCCACAAGATGATGTACTAATATAAATATTCCTTGTTAGAGGATAGGCCCTATTAGGAGTCTCTTACAATATTCAGTACATATGAGTCCCTATTAGGAGATTTTGAATCCTTGTTAGGAGATTCCAACCCTATTATGGGTTGTGCCAATCATTTTAGGAGTTGTGGAAGATCACTAGACCCACTGCCTAAATAGCCTCAAGGTTAAGACCAAAGAAACCACTTTCCAAATGATCTCTATATTATTCCTTGTAGAATAATAGAACTGAAATGTATTTCCTTCCTCTATCTCTATCCTATCAACGAGAATTTTTCTCCTTTAGATCTTGTAACCACATATCATACTGCACATCCAATGATCCCTTGGATCGCTTACACATATTTAGTAAGCATTCTGCTCCTTTTTGCATTGTGTACTAATACTTGACATTCCACTTGATCCTTTGATCCAAGTTAACATTACAAGAAAGAAAAATAACTTTCCTTTATATTGTATTTTCATAATAATTCCTTGAGTTTCCCTTAAGGATTTCCTAGTTAATTAAAATAAGATAATTAATTAATTCACAATTACAATAGTACTACCAGCTCACAGTCTATTAAAAACTTCACACATGTGAAACCATGTCTTGTGGACATGCTAGCATCATCATATGAGTGTCCTCTATCATTATGTGACTGCACATCTCTTCATTACATATCAAATGAAAGATACTAATAGATCATTAGAACTCTATTTTCCAGTAGTTTGTTTTTGCACTGCTTCTAGTAAATAATGTGTGACTTCCATACATCATTGAATAAAACTTAGTCCTCTTAACCATGTCATAAGGAAAACCTCAAGAACATGTACTCCATTTTGTATTATCTAAAACTCCCTCATTTTCTATTCATACTAATATTACTGACTACTATTCTTCCAGTCTTAACATAATTACTACTATGTTGACATCAATGACAAATACAATCATGAATGCAACATACTAATACTCTTCAGTGCTTACAATACTCCCTTGATGTAGTATAATTAACATTCATACAAATAATATCCCCCTTTGGCTTTGATGGCAACATAGATGAAAAAATCTAAGTTCCAAGAATACCAAACTGTACTCTGTTGCTACTATTATTGTCATCTTTTCAAATCCTCTTCATCGATCTAAAACCTTTTGGCTATTGGTCATGAGTTGTTCATGGTGAAAAACTTACAAGACTTTTCTGGCTACATGTCTTTTCCATAGAGATATCATTCTACGCACTAACATATTCTTCTATGCAATTACATGAATCTTTCTAAATCTCCCTAAAGAGATAACACTCCCCCATTGACATCTCAACAAGTGCCTCTTACATATTTTCTCCCCCCATTCCCTAGGAGATATTTTTCATGTACACATTCTCTACCCTATTGAAATCAATGTCAAAGGTATCAATACAAGTACATGTTACTTCTTCTAACTCTTTCAATTAGCTCAAGTTTCCAAATACACTATTTAATACAAAATACCAAAATACCAAGAGTCCTCAATGACTCAATACATACCAGATACTCCCCTATATAATAAACATAAACATTTAATCTAGTCTAACCATAGTGTTCTATTCCACTAGAATAATGCACTCCTTGCATCATCTACTTTGAAGTAGGTAAAGGTATAACCCCTAGCATACCTCTTAAGTAATCAAAAGTATCTTTAGGAAAAGGCTTCATAAAGATATCTGTAATCTGATCTTTAGTGCTTACATACTCCAACCTTAATTATCTCTTTCTTTGCTACCTTCTCTCTCAAAACATGATACTTTATGGATATGTGTTTTGTCTTAGAACGAAATACCATATTCTTAGACATACTTATTATACTTGTGTTATCATAGTAAATGATAATAGGTTCTGTAAACTCAATCCCAATATCCTTCAACATTTGTCTCATCCACATAACTTGATTATAGTTATTTTCTTCTTAGGTCTTCTCCTTTCTATTTGTCTAAGTTCTCTCCCAATTTTTGTTCTCTTCCTCTCACCCCCTCCCCTCCTCCAACCCTTGACCTTCCCCCCTAGTCCTTTTCTTCACTGGGTTCTAGGCTTTTCCCTAGGATCTTTCTTATTTTTTGTCACTTCACTTCATCTCTTTCTCTTATACTTGTTTTCTACTTGCTACTCCTTTTTCATATATATATATATATATATATATAATTTTATTATTTTATTTTATTATTATTATTTTTGTGACATGGTGTCTCACAACCTCCCCCCCACCTTTTAGTTGTGTTTATCTTCATGCTGATTATATTTACACACCTTTTTTTGCACTTAGTATTATTGTCTTTTTTAATTACACATTTGAACTTTTCATATTTTTGTACTTTTGAGTGGTACACACACACATAGATTCATATATAAGTGCATGTTTGTGCACATATATATGGGTATGTATGTGTGTGTGTGTATATATATATATATATATATATATATAGGTATATACATGTATGTATACATATATATAGGAATGTGCATACATACATATATACATACATACACACACACACACACACATATGTATGTATGTATGTATGTATGTATACACATTCCTATATATATGTATATATAGGAATGTGTATACATACATACATACATACATACATAAATACATACATAATACATATATATATATATATATATATATATATATATATATATATATATATATATATATATATATATATATATATATATATAGTATTTTTAATTTTTAAATCTATCTCTTAATAAGTTTTAATTTCAGGGTGTGGTTTTGTTTTTTGCTTTAACTCTTATTATTATTATAGTTTCATTTTTTTTTTCTTTTAATGTTCCTGCTCCTATAGGTTTACTGTTTTAGTCAAATTTTCTTTATTTCACCTCATTTTCTATACCCCTTTCCTCTTTTAATCCCCCTTGGTCTAGCTTGATCTACATACTTTTCCATTCTTGCATTCTCTCATCTTGATGAT
Source organism: Cupressus sempervirens (assembly GCA_028749045.1). NCBI lineage: Eukaryota > Viridiplantae > Streptophyta > Pinopsida > Cupressales > Cupressaceae > Cupressus > Cupressus sempervirens. Next base: position 282,148,540 of record CM053783.1, on the reverse strand, counting down.
GGATCACAGAGTGTGATCCAAAATGTTGATGCTAAAGAAAACACACACAATCAAATCTAGAAGTAAAAATTAAAGTAAACATCACCAGTGTTATTTTTACCATCAAGAGTAATAGATTCAATCCCTATGATATGACAAGTTGCATTGTTACCAACTCTAACAATACCTCCATCATGATTTCTGAACTTCATAAATTTGTTCATATCACTAGTCATGTGATGTGAACATCCACTATCAATTATCCAATCTAATTTCTTCCCAACTTGGGTAACTAGAGCTCTCTCTTCTCTAATTTCTCTATCAAGATTATTTTCCTTTATAGTGACAAATCCTAATTCATCATCACTTTCAATCTAATCTTTTCCATCATATTCTTCATCCTCATTAGCATATCAACAATTTCTATCCTTATTTCTTCTAGACTTAAGTTTTCCTCTAAATTTTTTCTCTCTTAGGACATTTAGATGCTTAATGACCATATTCATCATAAGTTCAACACTTAAAGATTTTCTTGCCATCTTTCTCTCTTCTTACAAAAGGGTTATTCCTTCTTTAATCTTCTTAACTTCTTTAGATCTACTACTACTAGAAAAGTCTCCTCTTATGCTTGTACTTATTGACATATTAGGTCAAATGTTTAGAGCATTGAATGTTGTCTCAACTCTAGCTAATTCTTTAGACTATCTCATTTCTCTTATACAGATTCTAATCTTCTAAGCAATGCTTCCTTTGTGAAATCTTTGGTGAAGGGGATTTCTAGCTAAATCATCTAAGCTATTTTCTTCAATGGTGGTGATAAAATTTTCAAGATCTTCCATATAACCTCATCATCTTGGTTAGTTCCACCAAGAGATTAAATACCTGTAACAATTTATGATATTCTACCAACATAACTTCTTATGGATTCATCTTCCATCATCTTGAAATATTGAAATCCACTTTTGCAATTTCATTCTTTTTGCATGATCGTCACCTTCAAAAGAAACTTATAAATCTTTACAAATTTCATGAGAAATTTGAAATGTCTTTACCTGATTCTATTCATTCTCTAGATGAGTTGACACTAGGGCTTCTCTAGCTCTGATGTTGCACATGAACACATCTCTTTCTCCCTTGCTGCATTCCTCTAGCTTTGATTCTTCAAAAATTTCCTTCTTATCTTTCATCAAAAGCCAATATCCTAGACCTATGCATAGCAAATGAGTCTTCATCTTTTCCTTCCAACTATCAGTGTTGGCCCCATCGAATCTTGGACTATCCTTCCTAAGCATATTTATCTCCCAAAGTTGTTAAGCCTCAACTTCAAGGACCCAATGCTCTAATACCAATTGTTAGAATATATAGTCCATTGATGTAATGGGGGGGGGGAGTTGGGGTGGTGGTGATTTAGTTATCAAACTATTAGCACAATCATTAACTTTAAACAATCTTAACCATATGAGTAATGTTAGTTGAAACCATAACAAGATATATTCATACACAATTAACATCAGATATGTTATCTAGGGAAAACCTCAGTGGGGATGGTACCCACAAGATGATGTACTAATATAAATATTCCTTATTAGAGGATAGACCCTATTATGAATCTATTACAACATTCAATACATATGAGTCCCTATTTGAAGACTTTGAATCCCTATTAGGAGATTCCAACCCTATTAGGAGTTGTGCTAACCTGGTTAGGAGTTGTGGAAGACAACTTGACCCACTACCCAAACAACTTCAAGATTAAGATCAAAGAACCCATTGTCCAAATGATCTCTATATTATTCCTTGCAAAATAATAGAACTGAAATGTATCCTTCCTTTGTCTCTATCCTATCATTCAGACTTCCACTCCTTTAGATCTTTTAACCACATCTTATACTATGCATCCAATGATCCCTTGGATTGCTTACATGCATTTAGTAAGCATTTTTCTCCTTTTGACACTGTATACTAATACTTCACATTCAACTTGATCCTCTAATCCAAGTTCACATTACAAGAAAGGAAAACAACTTTCGTTTAAATTGTATCTTCATAATAATTCCTTGACTCAGCCTTGAGTCTTTCCCAATTAATTAAAATAAGATAATTAATTAATTCACAATTATAATAGCAATGTCATATCATAGTATATACAAAACTTCATACATGTGAAACCACATCTTGCACACATGTTGGCATCATCATACAACTATTGTCTATCACTATGGGACTATGCATCTCTTCATTAAATCTTAGATGAAAGAGAGTGATAGATCATTAGAACTCTATTTTCTAGTACTTTATTTCTACACTACTAGTAAATCAAGTGTAACTTACATACACCATTGAATTAGACTTAGTCCTCTTAACCACATCATCAGGACAGCCTTAGGAACATATCCTCAATTGCACATCATCTAAAGCTCCCTCAGTTTCTACACATACTAACATTACTGATTGTTATTCTTCTAGTCTTAACAAAATTACTGCTATGTTGACATAAATGACAAATACAATCATGAATGCAACATATCAATACTATTAAATGCTTAGGATACTCCCTCAATGCAGTTTCATCAAAATTCATGCCAACATGTCATTCTTGTATGGTTGACATATCCTATTTAATTGTTTAAATTAAAACCTCCAGTGATTTAATAAATCTGAACTCATTTTCATTATGTGATTAGACTAATGAGAATGTTTGTGCATTTAGAGATTTCCCTTTATTGTTGTTAAGGAATTCTAAGATTTTTTATTTATTTAGGGTTTAACTAGGTGACCTATTTATTTACCCTAATCCTTTATTCATTTGAAAAGTGAATACATATATAAAAATGAATTGCATTCATCACTTTTCACTTTTTGAAATAAGAAAATAGAGAGAAAATTTTCAAATCCTCTTCTATAGGATTTAATTTCTATTTGTTATAGGAACTATTGGAGTAAGATTGTCACAAGATCAGTCTCTTTGGATCCAGCTTGGGGAGACCTTGGATTGTAATGATTTTTGACAACTTCTACAGGGTTTTTATTTTATTGTTTAGAAAGTAGGGCTCTCCTTTTTTCTTGTTTTAGCTTCATTTCAACTTCCATTTTTGGTAGTTGTATGTTAGAAGGTTGAGAACTAGTGTTCCCTTCTATTTTGGATTGTTAGCTCTACCCGATTGATTGGGTATGCGCATTTCCTTAATTTTTCGGGATGGGGATTTGGGGTTTTACACCATTATGTTATCCATTTTTGCATACAATGTTCAAACTTGATTTTTATTTGGTTTCTATGGATCATTCACCCATGGGTTGAATGGATTTTATTTTCTTTGATTTTCATCATCATTGGTTTTTTAAGGTTTTTTCTTTGATTTGCATGCCACCTAGTTTTCTCAAGTTTTCTTGGCATGGTGTTGGTCATGGTTTTGGATTATTCATAGGATGTCAATCTAACCATTTTTGCACTTTTATGTTTTAGTAGGATGCGTGTCACATTTGTACTCTAGAGCTTGTATTTAGTTGAATGTTGTTTTGCTTATGTTATCATCCTACCCTTGTTTTTATGATCTTCATGTTGTTGGTGTGCCCACACATGAGAACATGCACATGCATTTGTTGAGTTCTTATGAGGCCCACTCTCCTAGTTGTTACTGATGGAGTTTTGTGCATTGGGAATATGCATTACCTATGGGAACTCATCATGTGATGAGCATGGGTATGTAGGGTGGGACCATGGAGGGGCTTCTCTCACAACCTTGGTGACTATTTCCTAGATTGGTGTGAAGAAGTGTCTAAATAAGTTATAACTAAATAAATTATTGGGTAATAAATCTAAGATAAATAAAAATGTGAGCACTCAAAGTTGATCTGAGGACACTTAAAAATGTGAGCACCTAGAGTTGATCCGAGGAAATAGTGTGTTACCTCCTTGGGGTGTTTATCTACATGATACTAAGCTTGGGCTTCATGATACCAAGTGACTTACTCTCTATTGAGTCCCTACATAGTTGACCCATAGAGTGTTTGACCAGTACCTGTTGTATTTGCATTGTCTTACGAGCTTGGTTTCAATTCTCTTTACTACCTAGCATGAGTGTTAGTCATGGATGATTATTTTATGCGTGTTTTTGGTTGGGTCACTATCTCCATCAGCATGGTGGGAGTGGGCCTATGAGTTCCACATGGTTGGTAGGTATAGCTACCTATACATTTATTGGGGACCGGTGTACAAAGACACTCTTTTTCTAGTTCAGACTGATACTTGATGTTTCACTTGGTATATTTTGGTTTCTAGAGTTTGTTTCCTTGTGAGTTACGCTTTAACAAGAATGCTTGGATATCATGTTTAGATGATGTTAGTTTCATTTATGTATTCCTTTATTATGATTTTTTTTCATATGGTTAGATGATGTAATTCACTTTTAGTTGGAGTATCTATGATTTGTTGGATTAGCATGTTAGATCTTTATGTTCTTATGTTGTTATTACATTCTAGTAGTAACACCCTCATAAGACAGCTCCAACTATCTAGTTGGTAGTTTGGGATGTTACACTTAGGGGATGGCTAGGAACCTTGAGGTTTCATGATTGTAGTTGGGAGGAACTAAGCACATGATAGTTTATGAACCATGTATGTACATTGTGATGTTGGTTTCAACATGTCCCTTCATATGTTGTTGTGGATTAGATGGTTTCTACTTCCTGTTGCATGGTGTCTTGTATTTCATGCCTTCGATTGATGTTTCCTCAACTACAGTAGTTTTGACACTCCCTAGCATGGAGTTTCTTACCTTTTTTGCCTTTTGGTTTTGAACTTGGATGACATTTTTTCCACATTGGGTGATACAAGAAGAGTATCACACCATAGTAGTGAGAAATATTATATGACTCTAGAAAAGTGTCACCTAGCTATAGTAAGAAATATCACCTAGACATAGTAGAAAGTATCACCTAGATAAAATACATCACATGGCTATAGTAAAAAGTGTCACCTGGTTATAGTAAAGTGTTGCATGGGTTTGTGAGAAAACCTACTCAGATAACCAGTAGGCACATTTTAACTTGGCCAATTTTTTTTGAGAAATGATTAGGGTACCCTTTACAGAGTTCTTAAACTCTAGTGTTTGACTTTTCAAATTCAAGAATCTTTCATATTCAAATGTGTTTTTTGGCCTTTGTAGCATTTTCATTTTTGGTTTTAGTGTCACTTGAAGATTCATTGGTTGCTTGGATTGGTTGGTTAAGTCTTCCATTGTGATCTTATGATCAGTTGCATGTTGATGTTGTTTAATTCTATGCATATATATATATATATATATATATATATATATATATATATATATATATATATATATATATATATATATATATATAGGCTTTGGCTTTTATTTATCCTTGTTCCAAGGATCTCTCAACGAGGCACTACATCTAGTATCAAAGTCCATGTTGCAACATTGGGATCTCTTTGGTATGATCCCATTATGATATTGTTTTCATTGCATGCATTGTTATATTATTTTAGCTTATTCTTGTGACTCTTATGAGTGTCATGTATGATTTTGACCCTTATCTTGTTACTTCCTTAGTGATCCTTCTTGCACATGGACCTGGTGGTCAAGGTAACAACCAAAAAAATAACAATGAGGAAAAACACCATGGGGCAAAATGTCAAGATGGAAGGGAAGAGCAAGTTAACAATGACCATGGTGGCATTGAGGCATTTATGCCCTTTCTACAAGAGATTATAGCTTAGTTGGGACCTCATGTCAAGGAAAATCAACATGACAATAGTAAGGAGGGATCTTGCCATTGAGATTCTTGTCTATTAGATCATAGAGTGGAAGAGGAGTGTGAGCATGAATATTCTTGCACACCACTTGGTGGTAGAGGGCACCATCAAAGAGGTTGAGACCATGATGGTGAGAATTCCATCTGTATGGACATGATGAAATCCCTTCAATAGTCTAAACCTCCATACTATAACGGTAAGGGAGGTGGACTCAAGGATGAGACTTGGTTACTTGAAATGGAACATTTCTTTTCCATGTATCCATATGAAACCAACATGAGATCTCATTGCACAGTCATGTAACTAAGAGACCACACATCTATTTGATGGAACATTGAGGGGTAGAAACTCTAGATTAGTATAATAGATCTCACCTGGGAGATCTTTGAGAGAAGATTCAGAGAGAAGTTCCTATCACCTCAGTTCAAAGAGGCTCAAGATGATGAGTTCCATACGATTAAATAAGGGAAAATGTCGATGGATCAATATGAGATGAGATTCTTTGAGCTTGGGAAGTACTCATGCTATAATAATGATAAGATAATCCTTAGTCACCATTTTTTCTAAGGTCTTAAGGACTCCATCATTGTACTACTATATTTAGGGTCAAATTGTGATGGTAGGAAGTTGCAATTGTAATGGCCACCCATTGCCCAAGTGAAAAATACATGAATTAGATCTCATCAGATAGGTACTAGACTTTTGCCATCACAAATTTTAATTACAAGGGCTTCTATCACAATTGTGATGAATAATGTCATCAATAATTGAATCTAGATGGGTCAATAGATTATCACAATTGTGATTTCTATACCATAGAGATTCTATCACACATGTGATGTTTATGTGAAAACTATGTTTTGGGTCTGATGACTAGCTATTGAACCTATCCATCAGAATAGAGATAGATTTGTAGCAGCAATGTTGTGGAATTGACGGCTAGCCATTGAAAATATGAAGACAACATAATAGAAAAAATATGGAATGTGTGACATTGGAGAGAGTGCTTTCCTAACAAATCTATTTTTAAAATTCAACTTTGGTTATAAACATTATGAAGAGACTACAATGCTCTTACCCCTATAATTGGTTTTCCTATTATTTTTATCATTTGGGAGAAACCAGATGATTCTTGTGACTATCAAAAAATAATCATCTAGTCTCTCCAAAAGGTAAAAATAACAGAAAAATGAGTTATAGGGGTAAGCGTGCTGCAGTCTCCTAATAATGTTCATAACTAACATTGAATTTTGGAAATGTTTTTTTTTTAGGAAAGCACTCTCTCCAACATCACACATTCCATATTTGTTTTCTATTACGATCACAAAATTCATAGTTACTAGATTGATCCTGCTCACTAGGAGCAACTAATTATTCATTTTGTCATACCTAATCTGATGATAGATCTATAAGAATTTGTAATCAACCTAGCTAATCATCAACTAGACCAATGAATTGCAGTGACAAAGGCATAAAATCTATGTCTGAAGTCCCTAAGAAAAGAGATATAGACAATGAATCATTTGAGAGGGTATCTAAAAAAGAGAGAAAAGGAGAAGATATGATCATGACCACAATTATAGAGATATTTAAAAATAAATTTTCTGATCATAGAATGGGTAAGCATCATGACTTTGTAAAAAGCCAAGATGATACACAGCCTAGAAAGGTTGAGACAGTGGGAGAAAGAAGTAATTGGGGTAGAGATATTGAGGATGATAGGTAAAAAGCATGAGGAAGATAATAATAAATATGATTGTTAAGTCAACAATTATAAAAATATAATTTAGTCAAAGAAGGTTTGCACAAGCCTGCAAGCTCCTTGATATATTATTTTTTATAGTTTAGCTTGTACATGGTATGAGATTTATTTTCACTTTCTGTAGACATGTTACTAAGAGGTAAAAGGTTTTATATTTTAGTTTTCCATTGACTCATAATATGGTATGGTGGGTTATATATTAGAATTTGGTAATTGCAAGATTTGTTTTTTGCTAGATTTCAAAATAGATTTCTGCTTGTAAATTATAGAAGCAATATTTCTGGGCTCACCATTTTAAAAATAATTAGAAGGTTGTTTGATTAATATCAACAATGTATTTCACTTGAAACTTTATTTTTACCTTAAATGCATCATACAAAAAGAAATTTAGTTTGAGAAGTGTATTATTTCTTAAGTTGTTCAAAGTTAACTTCTCTTTGGTTCATGGTGGATTAGAATGTATCTAAAAGGAAATAATGAATTTGTCAAGCTTTCGTGTCAAACTGCTTCTTACTTGATACATATAATGTCTTAAAATAGTTATGTTGTACATTACTATGTCCAAGGTGTCTGCACATTAGAGGCACACTCTGTGTACTAGGCTATTTAGATACCTATATCCATGGTATCAAGACCATTGAATTAATCACTCTAACAAATATGTAGTTTTCATTTCTAATTGTCTTGATGTAGTTGTGTTCCTTAACCACTGGTGAGCTTTACTCTCCTAATAAAACTCTTTTCCATCATACATCCACTTGGGTGAATTAGACAATTTTCTATAATTACAATATTGTAATACCCTAGTGCAACCTTTGTGTTGTAGTTTACTATTAATATAAGGTTAAGCTATATACACCCTGACTCACTCCTTATATAGTTATGTTTAAAATATTTTTTAAAAGCACACATTCCTTTTATTAAATTTGTAAGGTTGATTACCTCAACACATATACATGTATAAGCATGGTAAGTTACTTGGAATTTCATGAGATCAATATTTAAAGTACCTAGAATATCCTCATCACCTTCTACTAATCTAAGGGGAAGTCCATCTTCATTTCTCACGATAAATTCATCACACGAGTACATCCTGGAATGTCCTCATCACTTCCTGCATAAAATGAATCCAATATTACAAAATCTCCCCTAAGAAATAATAGTTCAAGTGAAATAAATAAATAACATATGAGAGAGAGAAAGAGGAATCTACTTACCAATATGCATTGTCATTGAATCTATGGCCATGCCACCTATTGAGTGAGTTTTATTATTTTTCTATTGTATCAAGACCTCTCTGTTTATATACATACATACATGCATGCGTCATATATAGAGATCACAAGGGCACAATAACAAAATCCTAGATCTCCACTGATCTCCACCAACACTCTAAGCTATCCATCCTCTTTCATGCACAACTCTCCATAATCAATGAAAACAAAGGGGGAATTATTAATGTCATATTTTTTGTTTCTTGTTTTTTTATAATACAGACATACATATACATATGTACATACATGCATACATACATACATATAGACATACATACATACATATACATACATACATATATATACATACATAAATATATACATACATACATGAAAAAAACAATACTCTTTCTAAAAGTTTACAGTTGTTCAACAAAATTAATGTTTTACAACAAAATGTTGTTGAAACAATACATAAATTGCTTGACATGAGAGGTTTGCAAGTGAAGGTGTTGACAAATCTTGAAAACTTAAATGCTAAAATTGATTTTGATAAGGATATTATGGGAGCCACTAGATAGAATCTAGGAAAGTGTTGTGGTAGGTACTATGACATTGGAAACACCAATTAAATTGGTCTAGTTTCCAATTAACTAGGTTGATTACTTCATTATTATATCATCCAATGGTAATGTTAGTTATTATTTTGACATACATGAAAACATTATTATATATGCATACATACATGAAAACAACAACACACTTTTTAAGATTTTATAATTGTTCAACAAAATTAATGTTTTACAAGAAAATGTGCCTGAAGAACTCTTAGCTTAGAAGCAAGAAAATGTTGTTGAAACAATACAAAAATTTCTTGACATGAGAGGTTCACAAGTGAGCGTGTTGACCAATATTGAAAAACTAAATGCTGAAATGAAAGCTATCTATGATCAAACACCTATGCTAGAGTTGCAACACAATGTGAAGCTACTTTTAGATAAGGTAAAGGTAGATATTCAGAAGTTTGATAATCTAAATTTAAGGCACGAGAACGAAGGAGAAGGAGCAACTTTAGAAAAAAAAGGTGAAGGGGCAGCTTTAAAAAGAGACTGCACGATAGAAACAACATCTAGACAACATTGAGGATATTATGGGAGCCTTATGATTATGGCATTTATATAGAAGAAAAACTTGCTTCTTCAACTCCTTACACTCAATTCTTCATTGAAGTTATTCTTCCCGCAGTGAGAATAGCTGCTACAAATTCTTGGGAACATTCAAAGATGAACCATCTCAAACCATTTTGACCTTGATTTTGATGCCCTAGCCAAAAACATGTACCTCTTAGTGATTTGAATTTTCTACATGGTAATGAATAATGTGCATTGTATATATTATTCAATGATCATATACAAATGAAGTTGAAGCTTATTGTTTGGTGAGTTTGAAATTTTGAGGAATATAAGTGATTTGATGTTGCATTGTGAGTTCAAAGTCAAGGAGATCATTTATCTATTATTGTTCTTCTACTTGGTGATAAATTTAAAACTTTTTCAATAACTTAGTAAGGAGCTCATTGAAATATGTGCATTATAATGACAAACAATATTTTCTTTGTCAAATAGAAAAAAAAAACACAAATTTCTTGAACACATGGTTCTACCAAAAGAAAAAGAAAAAACAACAACCAACATTGCTTTGGATTAGCATACACAAATAGTACATCTAGTGTAAAAGATTGGATAAAATTTTAAATATAAAATTAATCTTACTAAAAAGTTGAGTGAAACCCTCCCTCTTTTTAATCGTAAATCATCCTTTTTGTTGTTGTTATGAGACTTTAGTTTTTCTATGCATTTATATCACTTAAATTAAATTACATACATTTTAGAAATTAAAAAATCTCTTATTATTTATTAGCATTTTTTTATTAGTAAAAAAATATTATTTTTTCTAATTGGAAAACAATCTTTAGGTTTACAAGTCTTAAAAGTCTATTTCCCAAATTATCTGTAGGCCCTAGATTGAGATGCATCGCGATACACATTAGACATTGCAAGGAATAGATCTAACTACTTCAACCTCAGGTCAAGGGATTGTTTGTACCATTTTTGTCCTGTTATCAAAAATAGTTCATTGAGGAGCTATTAATTTGCAAGCAGTCAATCTAAAAAAATGATTTTTAAAAATAATTAATAGTTAAGATCCAATTAAATGAATAATTACCATGCACCCAAATAAATATAAATAAAATCAAAAATTGGAAATTGTAAACCTAACAAAAGGGGTAAAAAGAAAGAAACAAAGAAAAAAATGATTTTAAGCTAATCATTGAAGAGGCATGTCAAGTATACAGATGTATTCTATAAAATATCGATCATGACATTGGTGTAGTTTCCAAAGAAAAAAAAAGAAATTTTGGTGAAGAAAAGTAGAAAAATACAAAGATATGATGTGGGAAGCAAGTGCCCAACAAAATTAATCTTACTAAAAAAGTTGAGTGAAAGCCCTTCTCTTTTTAATCGTAAATCATCTTTTTTGTTATTGTTACGAGACTTTAATTTTGCTATGCATTTATATCACTTAAATTTAATTATATAATTTTCATTTTAGAAATTAAAAAATCTCTATTTATTTATTAGCATTTATTTTATTAATAAAAAATATACTTTTTCTACAATTTTCATTTTAGAAATTAAAAAATCTCTGTTTATTTTTTAGCATTTATTTTATTAATAAAAAATATATTTTTTCTAATTTGAAAACATTCTGTAGGCCTACAAGTCTTAAAATTCTATTTCCTAAATTATTTATGGGCACTAGATTGAGATGCACTATGGTACACATCAAACATTGCGAGGAATAGATCTAACTACTTCAACCTTGGGTCAAGGGATTCTTTGTACCTTTTTTTTTGGTCATAAAAAATAGTTCACCAAGGAACTATTAATCTACAAGTAGTCAATCTAAAAAATTATTTTAAAAAATAATGAAAAGTGAAGATCCAATTAAATGAATACATACCATGCACCCAAATAAATATAAATAAAATCAAAACTTAGAAATTGTAAACCTAACAAAAGGGGAAAAAAGAAAGCAAGAGAGAAAAAATTATTTTAAGTTAATCATTGAAGAGGCATGTCAAGTATACAAACATATTATGTAAAATGTCAATCATGACATTGGTATAGTTTCCAGAGAAGCAAAAAAGAAAATTTGGTGAAGAAAAGTAGAAATATACAAAGATATGATGTGGGAAGCAGGTGCCCAACAAAATTAATCTTACTAAAAAAATTGAGGGAAAGCCCTCATCTTTTTGTTATTGTTATGAGACTTTAATTTTGCTATGCATTTATATCACTTAAATTCAAGTATAATTTACATTTTAGAAATTAAAATATCTCTAATTATTTATTAGCATTTTATTTTATTAACAAAAAAATATTATTGTTTTCTAATTGCAAAACAATCTTTAGGTTTACAAGTCTTAAAATTCTATTTCCTAAATTATTTGTAGGTCGTAGATTGAGATGCACCATGGTACATTGCGAGGAATAGATCTAACTACTTCAACCTTGGGTCAAGGGATTCTTTGTACCATTTTTGTTCGATCATCAACAATAGTTCACCAAGGAACTATTAATCTACAAGCAGTCAATATAAAAAAATGATTTTTAAAAATAACCAATAGTCAAGATCCAATTAAATGAATAAATACCATACACCCAAATCAATATAAATAAAATCAAAACTTGGAAATTGTAAACCTAACAAAAGGGGAAAAAAGAAAGCAACAAAAAAAAACAATGATTTTAAGCTAATCATTGAATAGGCATGTCAAGTATATAGATATATTCTATAAAATGTTGATCATGACATTGGTATAGTTTCCAGAGAAGCAAAAAAGAAAATTTGGTGAAGAAAAACATAAAAATACAAAGATATGATGTGGGAAGTAGGTGCCCCAAAAAAATGACATCACCCTTGCCCTCCATTGTTGTCACAAGGACTCCATGTAGACTATTATTGCATGATTAGTTCTAGCCAAAAGGTGAAACATTGATCATCTCAAAAGTGGTCAACAATGGATCTCAAATTAAAGACATTGTTGAGAGATTTCCAATGGTGCTCATTTTGTCAAAAATAGAAAGCATATGTGGAAGTTATGGCAGTTTGGAGTTTAGGTAAAAATATGGATTCTGATGACATCATGATGATTTCACCATTCTAGTCAACATGGTGACATGGCACATTGGGAATCAGGTGGTAAAATTATGGTGAGGAGATTTGAAATCCCAACTTCCATATCTAACCCATCCTCCTTAACTGCTATGCCACACATGTCATTTACTAATTTATGGAGGGAGTTTGTTTCTAAAATAATAAAACTGCCAAATAGAGAATGGAGGTTGGAAAGAATGGAGCCTTTGATCACTGGTCTCCCAAAATATTCTATAACTATTGTGCTATTTATATCACTTAAAATAACTGCAGATTATATTGTATTTAAACTATGTCAAATCCCGCCTATCCTTAGGTAAATAAGGATATGGGTCAAAACTAACCACTAAAATGAAATAAGGCCAAAATTATAAAATAGAAAAGGGGTTATTGTGAAGATAAAATCAGTTAAAAGGGATTATTTTTGCAATTAGTGGTTATAACCCATTTTTGGCCAATTTCATGTATAAAAGGGGGTAAGTAGGCTTTGGAAAGGCATCTAGGTGATGGGAAGAAGATTGTGATTTTGGAGACTTGGTCATTATTCCTGCACATTGGAGAATAATGTTATAATTGTGCTTGAAGAAAATTATTTCAAAACACTTGTAATTGATTTTGGAGCTAATCAGATTGGTCCCTCTATTGGAGTAGGACTCGGAGACGTAGTCTGACCCGTGGATGAACTCCGTTATCAATTGTGATTTGTCTTTTATCTCTCTACTCTTTTTCTTCCAATCATTACCTTATTATGCATTTGGTCATTTAACATTTAAATTATGTTAATTCACTAATTAATGCTTTGAATTAACTTTATATAATTATGTAATGCATTCCTTTGTAATAGTCCTAGATCCTAATCAGATCAAATTTGGTATTAGAGCTCTTGTGTGACTAGTATTGCAGATTTTAATGATAACAAGATCCAGGATCAAGAAAGGTGAAGGAAAGCTCAAGGAATACAATCCTGAGATTAGAAGAAAAAGGACTAAGCCATCATCACATATGGTAGATGAAGGTGGTGGACAAGTTTTTCAAGATAAGAGTATCTGGATGACTCTTTAGAATTTTTAGACAATGGCAAAATTTTTGGTACAACAAAGAGAAGAAAAGATGCAAAGACGTGCAGCTCGAAAGGGCAAAGGGAAAAGGAAAGGAGGTGATAATGATCCTTCAGACACACCTCCCTCTTCTCCATCTTCTCCATCTTCTCCATCTTCCCCCTCTTCTCCTTCTTTTATTGTAAGTTTTCTAACATTTTTAAGGGTGGACATAAGCCTTGAATCAAGTTGGATGTAAAGGTTGACTTGCCAAAATATTATGGGAAGTTAAATGCTGAGAAGTTAGATGGCTAGATTTAACAAGTAGAAGTCTACTATAGAGTTTAAAACATTGTAGATGATGTTAATAGAATTCAATTAGCTAGTCTTTAGTTAGGTGGTATAGCTCTAACTTGGTGGGAGAGTAGGACTCGGGATGAAACTTCACAACATGGTAAGTTCAAATTGTCTTGGTAAGAATTTTTTAGTAGGCAAGGGAAAGGCCAGACTCTCCAGGGGTACACCCATGAATTTCACAAAAAGGCTATTTCTCTAAATGTTCCATTGTACACCCAAGATACTTTACTCAAGTACATAGGTGGTCTTCATTCTTACCTTAGACATTCTATTTTGGTTTTGAATCCATGTAATTTGGATGAAGTATGTGTACATGCTACACATTTAGAGTTAGGGGTAAGGGTACTTTCATTGATAAGGTTGATAAGAAGCCATCTAAGTTTGAAGGTAAATCCAAAGACAAAGGGAAGGGAAAAAGAAAGTTACAGTGAAGAAAGAGGCTGAAAAACCCACATGCTCACATTGCAAGAAAGAACAACATTATGAGTCTAAGTGTGGGAAACTGCACCCAAAAAAAAGGCCAAAGTGATATGGTGGAAACAAAGGAAAATAGAAATCAACTACTATAATTCAACAAGATCTTGGATCTGACTCTCGAGATGAGATAAGGATTGTTGCTACTAGAATACAAGGTAAAGGAAAATATATATCTCTTTCTCCAGCTACAAGTTCTTCAAATATAAGTGCAAGTACAAGTAAAGAATCTTCTCCTAAGAATGATAAGCAAAGAAATGAATTATTTCATATTCGGGCTATTATCAAACATACTAAGGTTGATACTTTGTTTGATACAGGTTCTCAAGTTAATTTTATATCTAAAGAAGTTGTTAAAAAACTTGACTACAATACCTCATCCAAAGCCATATCCACTTGGATGGGTTTGCAATGATGCAGAGTTACAAATAACTAAGCAATATAAATTGAGATTTACTATCACCACAAACTTTGTAGATGAGGTAAAAGGTGATGAAGTCCCTTTAGATAATTGTGGTCTTGCACTTGGGAGTCCATACCTATATGATCGATAAGATATATTTTATAAGGGGGAGAAAAATATCATCTTTTCAAAGATAAGGTTGAATATGTTGTATGAGTGCATAAGATAAAGAGTAATATTACACTAGTTAATTCTAGTCAGATGAAAAGGTTAGTCAATTCTAGTAAGAACTTTGTATTAATGCTTGTAAAATAAACAGAAGATGAAACATTTAAGGCATTCAAGGGATGTGATGCTAAACTTAAGTCTAAAATGGTCAAGATTGTTTCTGCTTATGATGAATTTTTTAAGGAGCCGAAAGGATTGCCTCCTAAGAGAGAGATTCAAAAAGAAATTTAGTTACAATAGGATGTACCACTTCCTAGTATCAACATGTATCATTTATTAGTTCTACAGAATGAAGAAATTAAAAATGAAGTTTACGACCTAGTTGAGAAAGGACTTATTCATCCAACTACTTCTAATTGTTGTTATCCTATTGTGTTGGTTCCAAAAAAAGATGCAACTTGGAGAATGTGCATTGACCAATGGGCTCTGAAAAAGATAACAGGAATGAATAGGTATCATATTCCTAGAATAGATGATTTACTTAATCAATTGAAACATGCAATTTATTTTATTATGCTATACTTGCATGGTGGATATCATCAAATTTGAATAGTGGATAATGATATTTGGAAAACTACATTTAAGACAAAATAGGGACCATTTGAGTGGTTGGCTATGCCTTTTGGGATTTGTAATGTACCAACTACATTTATGAGAGTCATGAGTGATGACAACATAGCAATAAGTTTGTATAAGACTGATAGAGCAATTTGCTAAGATTTTTGTTTTAAGAACACTACATTATGCATCTACTTATGCACATTTACCAGCATTTACTACAATATGTATTTGATATGTGGGCAAGTGCATAGAAACTAAATCAAAATTCTATGAAAGATATTGATAATTTACAGAGAATCGTAGGAAAATAGAGCAGTGGAAAAATAGTTTCTATTGTATGACTAGTATAGAGCATTGTATTTTGAATTAAGGGTTGCATAGTTAACTAGAGGTAGGAAATTGACTTCTGATGATGTCAACAAGTGTGCAGGTATAGAAGTTGCACGTGTGAAAGTTTGGGTATAACTATGAGCTAAAAACATTAATTAAATATGTATTTCATTTAATTAATGTATGGTAAAGTATGAAGTTGACTCAAGGAATTAATATTGAGTGTGGTATAAAGGAATGATGTTTTATAAGTTTTAGACACCATCATTGAGATTGAGAAGTAGAGGAGACTTGTGAATTGCGAAGTAGAGGAGCAAAGTAATCTGCTAATGCATGTAAGTGACCTTAAGGGTTACTATTGATGGATATAGAGTTCTAGATCTGATTGCATGATCTAAAGGTGAAGAAGTTTGACATACTAGACAAAGAAAGAAGCAAAAGATTGTCACATATCTATTATTCTGAAAGGAATAGTACTAAGATCAATTGGATAGTGGGTTTGTTGATCTAATCTTGAAGCTGTTTGGATAGTGGGTTTACCTATCTTCCACAACTCCTAGTAGAGTTGGAATCTCCTAACATGGATTCAAACTCTCCTAACAAGGAAACTTTGTACTAAGTATTGTAATAAGCTCCTAACAGGGTCCATCCTCTAAAAATTAATATTCATATTAGTACATTATTTTGTGGGCATCATGCCCACCAGGATTTTCCCTCTAATCAAAGGTTTCCCTAGTCAACATATCTAGTGTATTTGTGCATGCAGATTTATTTGTGATTGCTAGTTACTTTGGTTTATTAATTAATAATTGTTTAAGATTGATATATATATATATATATATATATAAAACTGATTTACCCCCCCTCTCATTAATATTGGTGATCTACTACTTCTAACAATTGGTATCAAAGCATCAGGTCCTTGAAAGGAACTATAAAAACTTTGGGACATCCATGGAAAATCTATTTAGGAGAGAAAGTCCTAGATTTGATGGCACAAACCATGACAACTCAAAGGATAAAATGAAGACTCATCTCTTGTGGATGGGTCCAGGGTATTGGCTTGTAACCAAGACATCTAAGAACATTATAAAAGAAGAAAATCTTGAAACCTACATTGAGGAAAAAAGAGAAGATTTTATGTGCAACATAAAGGCAAGAGAAGCAATATTTTCAATGTTACCTAAAAGTGAGTACAGTTAGGTAAAACAACTTAAAACATCTCATGAAATTTGGATAACTTTAGAGGCTAAGTATGAAGGTGATACACATGCAAAGAGGGTTAGATTACAAAATTTGTATTATGCATTTCAAGATGCTAGAATGATGAAAGATGAATCTATAAGAAGTTATACTTGTAGAACATCTGAGATTGTTGTAGGAATCACATCTCTTGATAGAAAGAAATTTGATGATGAAGTAATATGGAAGATCTTGAAATGTCTAACACTACCCTTCAAGACAATAACATAGATGATTCAAGTAATGTTACCTTGCACCACTAATTTCACCAAAGAAACATTGCTTGGGAGATTGGAAGCTGAAGAATTTGATCTAAAACAACCTAGAGAATTAGCAAAGGTTGAGACAGCATTTAGTGCACTAAATATCAAACTTGGTTTAGCAAAGAACACAAAAGTGCAGGGAGACATTGCTAGCAACATTAAGTCTATTGAGGAAAAGATCCAAGAGGGAGTGGTTCTTCTTGTAGAAAGAGAAAAAGATGGTAAAAATATCTTTAAATGTTGGACATGTAATGAATATTGTAATTATGCATCTAAGTGTCCTAAAAGAGAAAGAAATTATAAAGGAAGATTCAAGTCTAGAAGACCTACAAACTATTTATTTGCTAATGAAGAAGAAGAGGAAGATTCTGATCAAAAAATGAGTGAAAAAGAATTAGGATTTGTGGCTATAAAGGAGAATGATCTTGATACAGAAATTAGAGAAGAAAGTGCACTGATCTTATAGGTTGAAAAGAAAGATTGGATCATTAATAGTGGTTGTTCACATCACATGACTGGTGATATGAGAAAATTTGTCAAATTTAGAAGCCTAAACGAAAGAATTTTCAGATTAGGGAACAATGCAACCTATCACATTACAAGAATTGGATCTATCACTCTTGATGGTAAAACATACATTGATGATGTTTACTTTGTTGATGGACTAAAGCATAACTTGTTAAGTGTTGGACAACTTATGGACAATGGTTATCAACTATAGTTTGGTAATAACACATGCATTGTCAAAAAAAAGGAAGGAAAAATACTTGGTGCTATATATGAGCAATGTTAGTATGCTAATAGAAATTAAATTTAAATAAAGCTTCTACAAACTAAACAAAATTCATAAACTTCAAGATAGACTAAGATGAGCTCTCAATTGAGAATATGAGCCATTAATGGACTCTCTCAATAAGAAGCTCTCTTGTTGAGTGGCTTTGTCTAAATAGATAGGATGTATGCTCAAGCTTATGCTTCAAAAAGGGCTTCAAATGGAGTTGGAATTTGGGTGTGAGTGTATGGTTTTGATGTAAAATGGCTTCTTAAAATGGCATTATGACTTTACTTCACGGATTATGTTTTTTTGCAAAGGGGAAGGATCCAATTTATAGGCAAGAGGCTTGACAGATTGAGGGCTAAGATGCAAGGATGGGGAAAAGCTCATGGAGGGCTCAGATTACATGAGAGGAGAGCACATGGATTGTGCTTCCTTACAGCCAATTAGGGAGTGACACATGTCACAGGGTGAGAGGATGGAGGAAAGGGGAAGGATGAGTCAACAAAGGAGGCTCAAGGGATGAAATCTTCATAAAGACCCTCATAATGGCTTGTAAGAGCAATAAAAGGGCTTTGGAAGAGTCATTTATGGCCTAGTGGGCTTCATAAAGTTTTATGGTTGGGATATTTTGAGGGAGATGAGAGCAATTTCGACTTGGGCTTGATTAGGAGGGTTTTAAGCTTGCTTAGGATTGTGCAAATGATTAGAGGATGGATTAGGATGGTTCAGGATTAGCTTAGGGATAGGCAAGTGGATGGCATTTAATGAGGGTGGTTGAAGGAGGAGATATTTGTTAACTTTGGCTTGGGTTAGTAAGTTTTAACGCATGTTTAGGGAATGTGACAAGGTTAGGAGGGGATTAGGATTAGGTTTAAAGACATCTTCTAGAAGAGTCTAGACTTTGGATGAGGATAAAGGCTTTCTAGAATAGTCTAGAACTTCCTAGGATGAGGATGAAGACTTTCTAGAAGAGTCTAGAACTTCTTAGGAAGAGGATAAATTAGATTTTTAGAAAATAAATAAAGTTTTATTTATTTCAAGGGTTTGGGTTGAGGAGATATTTATTAAAACTTTTTTAATAAACATGAGGATTAATATTTAATCTTAATTAAATATTTTGAGTTGGGATTAGGGGTAGGAAATGATGAGATTAGCCTTTAATCAAAATTAAAGAAGGATTAGAAGATTTTGGAAGAGGTTAGTGGTCTTAAGGAAATTGGCCAAGTTTTGGGCAAAAAATAAATTTTTTATTTATTTTGGGTTTCTTGGTCAATTTATTAATTAAATAATTAATAAATAAGGAAATAATGTTTAAATAAGATTTAAACATTTTTGGTAGGGATTCCTTAATTAAATATTTTTAATTAAGATAAAGGGATTTAATGGCATAAAAATAAATAAATTAATTAAATAATTAATTAATTAATAAATGATGATGTCATCAGGATTTTTTTAGAAAATAAAAATACTTTATTTTCTAAAGATTTTTAGGTGTCTACATGTGTTGGCACAAAAACTAGAGGTAATTTATTTTAGTTAAAGTCGATTGAAATAAAATGTTTAGTGGCAAAGAATGACAATAGTTGCTTATGGTTCAGAAGATTTTGTCATATTAACTTTGATAACATTGTGAAGGCTAGTAATACACTTTCTATGAGAGATTTAACCAAGATCACTAAACCCAATGACACTATTTGTAAGGAATGTATCTTGGCTAAGTAGAAGAGAGTCTCATTTCCTAGCAAACAATTTTGAACTACGCAAAAGCTGGAATTGGTTCATAAAGATCTAAGTGTTCCTGCAAGAACCAAAGGATTTTATGGAGAAAGGTACTTTATGATTTTTGTTGATGATTTCACTAGAATGATGTTATTTTTCAAGACTAATAATGACTTGTAAAAAAATGTTCAAATTGAAGATGTGAGAGAAGAACAGAGTGTAGTGCCAGAAATAAGAGTTGAAGTAGCAACTCCTACCCAAAATACCAACTTGATAAGAGATCATCTGGCTAATCAGATAATAGGAAGGAAAAAGGAGTAATGATAAGGAGTAGAATTAATGAAGAACTATGTTTGATATCTCAAGTAGAACCAAGAAGCGTAGATGAAGTAATCAAAGATGATCATTGGATAAGAGTAATGGAGGAAAAACTCTAGTGGATAATTAAAAATGACACATGGGAATGAGTTGCTAGACCTAAGGACATAAATGTGATTGGCACAAAATGGGTATTTAGAAATAAAATGAATGAACATGGAGAAGTAATAAGGAACAAAGCAAGACTTGTATGCAAAGTTTACTCTTAGCAAGAAGGAATTAACTATGAAGAGACATATGCACCTATAGCAAGAATGGAAATAGTTAGAATGTTCCTAGCATATGTGGAAAATAAGAATTTTAAAGTATATCAAATGGATGTTAAGTCAACATTCTTGAATGAAGAACTTGAAGAAGAAGTTTACATTGAACAACTAGAGGGTTTCCCTTTAATAAAAGAGAAGGACATGGTTTGTAGACTAAAGAAAGCATTGTATGGATTAAAAAAAACACTAGAAACCTGGTATGCAAGGTTGGAAAAATACTTAGCAAAGCTTGGATTTGCTAAAGGAACAACAGATAGTAACTTGTACTTGAAGAAAATAGAAGATGGTTTGCTAATAATCATTATATTTGTTGATGACATCATTTTTGGGGGAAATGATGAAGCCAGCAACAAATTCTTAGTAGACATGAAGAATGAGTTTTAGATAAGCATGATAGGAGAAATTAATTTTTTCTTGGGACTACAAATTGTTAAGAACAAAGAAGGTGTTTTCATCTCTAAGACCAGGTATTTGAAAGATTTGCTAAAAATATTTGGTCTAGAAAACTGTAAACCTATTGGAACTCCTATGGTAACTGGTCATAAGTTATCAAGCAAAGATGAGATGCCTACTATTGAACAAAAGAAGTATAGATCTATGATTAGAGGATTGTAGTATCTAACTCATAGCAAATCAGATATAGTAAATGCAGTTGGAATTGTGGCAAGATTTTAAGCTGATCCCAAAGAATATCACTATGTAGTAGTAAAAAGGATATTCAGATATCTAAAAGGAACATTAGATTATGACATTTGGTATGATAGAAGTAATGAATTTACTCTTTTTACTTACATAGATGCTAATTGGGCTGGAGATAGGGATGATATAAAAAGCACTAGTGGAGGAGCATTTTTCCTTGGAGGAAGACTAGTTTCTTGGCTTAGCAAGAAGCAAGATTGTACCTCACAAAGTATTGTAGAGGCAGAATATGTTCCAGCAACAAACAACTATAATCAAGTCATTTGGATGAAGTAGATGATCAAGGATATTGGAGTTACAATCATAGAGCCTATTATCATTTATTGTGATAACACAAGTACTGTGAACATGTCTAAGAACCCTATTTTGCATTCCAAAACTAAGCACATAGCAATAAAGTATGATGTGCTAAAAGAAAAAGTTGCAAAGAAAGATATCAGATTGGAGTACATTAATACTAAGGAACAAATTGCAAACACTTTCACAAAGGCCTTACCAAAGAATACCTTTGAGTACCTAAAAGGTATGTTGGGGTTATGCCCCTACCTAGCTCAAAGTAGAAGATGCAAAAGTGCATCACTCTAGGGTACGTAGCAACATTATTAGACTAGACTAAATGCTGATGCTTCCTCAATGGGGGAGTATCTATGATGAACAAATTCAACAAGGACTCTTGGTGATTGATAATTAGTATACAATAGTGTCTTTAGACACTTGTGTTGTTTATAGAATTATATACAAAAGTTGTAAAAGCAATAGACCATCTTGTGGTCATGCTAATAGATTGTTGTATGCTCAAACAATTAAACCTTTCATGTAGTATCTTTGGAATTGATGTCAATATGGAAGAGAGTGACACAAAAAACATTAGAGAAAGTTTGTACTATGGGGGAGGAGTATCGCAATTAAGGCTTGGTATTCTTGGAATTAGATGTTTTTCATCTATGTTGACATCAATACCAAAGGGGGAGATTGTTAGCATGAATGCTAATGCTATGGGGGAGCATTGCATAACATTGTTTATCATTGATGACAACATAGAAATAAGTTTGTATAAGATTGATAGAGTAGCTGACTGAGATTTATGTATTAAGGACACTAAATTATACATTTTCTTATGCACAGTTACCAGCATATACTATAATATGTATTTGACATGTGGGCAAGTGCTTAGAACTTGAATCGACATCATACAAAATATATTGATAATTTGCAGAGTACTATAGGAAAATAGAGCAGTGGAAAATTAGTTTCTATTGTATGACTAATATAAAGCATTATATTTGGAATTAAGGATTGCACAATTAACTAGAGTTAGCACACTGACTATTGATGATGTCAACAAGTGTTTAGGTACAAAATTCACACGTGTGAAAGTTTGGGTATAACTATGAGCCGACAACACTAATTAAATATGTATTTTATTTAATTAATGTATGGTAAAGTATGGAGCTGACTCAAGGAATTAATATTGAGTGTAGTATAAAGGAAAGATGTTTTTCATGTTTTAGACACCATCATTAAGAATTGTTTAAGATATATATATATATAAAATTGATTCACCCCCCTCTTAGTTATATTGGTGATCTACTACTTCTAATAGATTTTGTAATAGTCTATTTAGATGATATCCTTGTATTAGTAAGTCTTAAGATGATCATGTAATTCATGAAAAAAGAGTCTTGGATGTATTGAGAAAAGAAAGACTTTATGTAAAGATGTCTAAATGCAAATTTGCTAAGACATCATTAGTGTACTTAGGCTATAACATAGGGGATGGTTAATTGAAAGTAGACCCTACAAAAGTTGAGTGAATTGTAAAATGGCCTAAACCAAGTAGAGTTATAGAAGTTAGGAGCTTCTTAGATATAGTTTAATATTGGAGGAATTTTATTGCAAACTTGTCTTACATTGCATCACCATTGCATGTATTCAATATGAAGGAAAATTTTCAATGGGGAGGTCCATAGTAGAAGGCTTTCGACACTTTGAAGGAAAAGTTGAGCACTACACTAGTTCTAGCTCTACTTGATTAACATCAACCATTCAAAATTGAGACAGACGCAAGTGGGTTTGCCATGGGAGCTATATTAATCCAAGAAGGTAAACTAGTTTCCCACCACTCTAAAATATTTTCATGAGTAGTAAGTAACTATCCCACTTATGAAAAGGAAATTTATGCTTTAGTTTAGAGTGTTAAGAAATGGAAACACTACTTAATGGGGAAATAAACTATAATCCATAGTAATTACTAGCCACTACAATATTTGCAGTCACAATCTAAGTTGCAACAAAGTAGGCACTTTAGGTGGATGGGTTTTCTACAATAGTTTCATTCGATAATCAAGCATAGGAAGGATGTCCATTAAAAAATAGTAGATATGCTCTCAAGGCCTCCTATTACGAATGCTTTGATAATCCTTCACAATAGTTCTATAGTTCATGAAAGTTTTTAGGAACAATATGCTAATGATGAGAACTTTAAGGATATCTATGCAGCTTTAGTCTAGGGTAAACATGTAGAAGAGAAAGATTACTATGTGTAGGATAATTTATTGTACCACTTAGGAAAATTATTGATTCCTAAAGATGAACAAGCACATGTAATTCAGGAAGCACATACCTCTTTGATTGGACAACATTTTAGGTTAAGACATTAGCTCAATTGTAAAAACATTGTTACTAGTCTCTTATGTGAGAAACTGTCACTAAGTATATTAAAGGATGTGTAATGTGTGCAACTAGCAAACCAAATAATAAGAAATTTGGTTTGTACACACCATTACCTATACCATCCCATCCATGGGAAAGTGTATCTATGGACTTTGTGGGGGGTTTACCTATGTCTAGGAAGGGTCATGATTATTTGTATGTAATAGTTGACTAGTTTAGCCAAATGTGTATTTTAATGCCTTGTAAAAAGTAAGTCACTGCTAAACTAACAGCTCATTTGTACTTTCAATTTATATGGGTTCATTTTAGGTTACCTACTTCTATTGTATCAGATCAAGATTCTTGATTCTTGGGGGAATTTTGGTCATCTTTATAGGTACTTTTTATGGTTTCCACAACACACGCCCCATTTCTCACTAGGAATGGGGACTCCCTACTCTTTTTTTCTAACTCCTGTTCTCACAGTTCAAGAGTCAGGAGAAGGTTTTAAAAGTTAGAAAGTATTAGAGTCATGAAAATTGGAAAAACAAAAAAACAAAAAAAATTAAAAATTAAAATAATACTAATAATAATAATAATAAATAATTTTGAAAAGGTCATGCACATAAGCATGTGCATGGGCAGAGTGCACATCGTGCACCCCATAGGCGCGGTGGAGGTTATAAAACCCCCACACCTTTACGTCTTTCAAGCACTTGTGTTTTTTTTAGTTGGTATCTTTGGAGGGTTTTGAGAGCATGTTAAGGTAAACATCCACACATGCACCATTGGATTGTTTACATAATCAACGTTAAACCCCTGCGTCAAGCATGATGCCTGCACGGTGCACCCCACATGGCACTTGCGTGACACAACACATGGGATGCTCACACTTTGCACCCCGTTTGGTACCTGCAAATCACTAATGCACTGTGCCATGTCATATTCCAGGGTTCCTTCAAAATTTATCCTATTGTGATGCTTTGGCCCATGGTGGTGCTATGCACTATGCAACGTTATATTTTGTGACACCAAAAAACCCTCACCCGCAGTGGTGCCTGGACCCATGGTGGTAGTAAGTTCCTACACTATTGTTCACATTGGCAGTGCTTTAAACATTGCATAGTGGCACTTTGCACCTGCACCCATCAAAAAAATCTATGTGCCACTTACTCATTTGTGCATGTGCTTAATAAAACATCGCACCTGTAGTGCACCACTCACACCCACAACACGTTCACCCATTCTTTTATTATTATTCATTTTTTTTAATGATTTAAAATTCCTAAAAAAATGATAAATTTAAAAATGAAATAAAAAATAAATATAAATAAATAAAATACGGATAAAGTGAAAGAAAATATAAATAAATAAAATGCTCAAATAGAACTTTTTTAAAAATTTTAATTCTTTAGCTTTGATGTTTTATTAGGCTAATAATCTTTTTTTTTAATGTTTCTTTTTATATAGGTGATTAAATGGCATCCAGATCTGGAGTAGCACACAAACCTATAGTCTTCAAATTCCAAGGTGTACCTTCCAAGTCGAGATTTGATTATGACTATGTAGAAATTAGAGATACCGACCTCGAACACACAGACTTAGGAGAATTTTTGAGAATTTGCAACAAACCAACAAAGAGGTCAGCATTGGTATTCACACTGATCCATTTTGGGTTGGTGAATGTAGCATCGCATCTTGTGTTAATACAATCGACTGAACTAATCATGGCCTTGTCACAACATTTCATTCTTGATGAAAGAATAGTCAAGAGTGTCACTGAAGAGGTGGTGTTGGATCTATTACTCGATAACATTAAGAGGTTCTTCCATCTTCCAAGAGAAAACTAATTCATCAGATTGTCATATGAAGTGGCTGAAAGATGGTATAGGGAGTACCAATAGGCAAAGTAGATATGACCCGAGGATACATGAACGAGGATATTAGATATTCTATCATTATTTTGAGTAGAGTCATGGGCTTACCAACATAAGCTCATCTTACCACCTTCATGGTCAATTTCATTGAGATCATCAGAAAGGAAAATATACCATTAGACTGGGCCATCACACTAAGTGAAAATTTGAGTGAGCAACTGAGAATAGTGAAAGACAAGAAGAAGTTTTACATGACTTCTTATATGGTGTACTTTCTTGCAGCAAGGTTAGAAAATTATTTGGGTTTGTATAGGAAAAGTAGTATGCAAGATCCCAATGCTTGGCCATATATAGTCTACCCCTAGCTAGTGAAGAAGAAGCTCTCAGTGCAAAGCAAAGAATACAAAATCGTAAATGATGCATTAATTTTTGTGATCATTTGATTCATTGAGGGAGACTATGGGAAGAGGTTATCTAATGAAGCCAAAGCACAAGTCATAGCTCTTATAGCCTAATTCATCTAGTTCAAAATGTTCACCTATCTATGGGTGGTTGGTGCCTCTATTAATCCTAAGAATCTCCTAAGATACCCAAGTCACAAACTGGTACTATTGGAGATTTCTTCTCAAATTGAGTTGGCCTATGAGAAAATAAAGAGATGACAAAGACTTTTTTGGGCATGGCCATTGGTCATTGGGCCATATCAAGTTAAGCGGAAGCAAGACATTTTTCCTTTTGAATGGGAGTGGGAAAACTATCCTCTAGAAGAATACAACTCTCCCCAACCATATTTTGATAATGTTGGAAAAGTGGAGAGTCTGACAGGAAAGGACTTCCAACATGAAGATTCTATTGAAGATCATTGGATGAATACCACAAATGACTATGATGTTTGCATTAGAGACTATTGTAGGATGACTTTGTATCTAGTAGAAAAGGCTCTCCAGTTGGACACTACGGAGGTGATAAAGTAGTAGGGTTCAAAGGAGTTACTAGACCCCCTATTCAATGATGATAAAATTGGTACTAGATGGATCACCTACTTGGATATTATCACCCTCCTAAAGGGAAGGGAAAGAATAAAATAAAGAAGAACTCTCCTTAATGGATTCAAATAGAATAGGCACCTCCCCAGTAGCAGGAAAAGAGTCCACAAGGGTCCCAAGATACTGGAGCTACCCAAGTCAAGGATGAAATGTAGTTGCCTCCCATTATGTCTAGCCAACTAGAAGAGGGAGAGATTTTGCACAGTTTCATTCCTCCTATGCAAGATGAGCTAGCTTCTCCTTCTACCTCCAAGAAATAGAAGAAAAGGATTAAGATTTAGATGGAGAAAATGCAAAGCATTAGTAGAAGATTAGTGCCTTATCCATGTATTCCTGAAAGCACTCCAGAGGGAGATGAAGAAGAAGAAGAAACAAAATCAAAACATGAAGAGGAACAAGTGCCCCTATAGGGAATAACTCGGCTAGCTAGAGCCACAAAGTTGCAAAGAAGAAAGAATGCCATGGGTACCACACCTTCTATTCAAGCAAAACCATTAGAACTCTCTTCCTCAGAAGATGAAGTACAGTAGTGGGTAGATGAGAAGAGTGAAGAGAGTGATGATATTTTCTCATTATTAAATTTCAACTTTATGCCTGTAGGTACAAAGTTGATTGGGGATAAGATTAGGGACACCCCTATAGGTCAACCTCAATAGGAAGACTGGACACAGATGCTGCTAGAGACACAAGGTCTTGATCTTACTCCTCCATGTCCACCATGAGTTACAATGGTAGAATAGGGCTTGGTGACTCCCCTACCTTAGAGTTCAAAGGAACAACAAGCTCAAAAGGAACCATCATCAGAGGAGAGAGTAGAACAAATAACGACCGATGAAGTATCAAAGGGACAAATGGTAGTTTAGGGTATAGGGTCTATTGAGATTGAGGCTACACAAGGAGAGCAATCCCAACAGGATACAACTCCTAGTAGGAGCAACAAAGGGAAGGAACTAGTAGAACATACCCCTTCATCAAGAGCCAGGTCCTCAATAGGACACATCTAAAGGTGGATTTGGAAGGAGATAATGAGGAGTACTAAGGCTCAATTATGTGCTTTAGAAGAAGACATTTATGACATTGTAGAGATCTTGAATGTCATGCCCAAAATTTCGAGGGGCAAAACACACAATTTTTTTTTTTTTTTTTTAAAGTTAAAAATTAACATACTTTAAGTTTGTTATATTTTTGTTCCTAGTTAACATATATTAACAAATATCTAAATTAACTACATACTTAATACTAATAAATCATAACTGGACTAAAACTAACTATACTTACTAGAACTAAATACATTTAAAATTAATCAAAATCTAAACTAAATTTCACTAGTAAATCTTTACTAACTAAAACTAAAACTACTAAATTTATTTTAAAATTTACAAACTTTAAAACAATAACAACTAACCTAACATAATTAATAACTAACTTTTAAATAACAATACTACTAACTTAAAAAAAAGTGCAACTGACATTATAAACTAAAATATTTTAAAACTAACCTAAAAATCTAACCCACCATACATCCTCTACATCCTATTCTTTTTCCCAAAGCCCCATGCATTTACCCTTCCAATCCATGCGCTTTTCCAAGAGGTATCTTAGTGGATATTTAGGATAGTATAACCTTTTTAAATTTTGTAAATTTTTTTTTGTTGTTGAATTTTCTTTTATAAAAAATGATTTTATTATTATTTTTTGCATCTTTGAAGAATATTCTGTGTTGCATCAAAGGATTAAAGTCTTTTCCTAGATAAAATCTAGATAGTATTTTTCTCTTGGGGGGAATTTTTTTTTTTTCTAAGTCCTTATTTTCTTAAGTATAGATTTTCAAATTGACTAAATTGCCAAGGAAATTAATTTTATTTATTAATCTAATAGGACTTGTTACAAACTAAATAAACCAAGAATTTGAATGATCCATTTTATCAACAATGCAAGGTTGTTGTTGTTGTTGTTTTTTTTTTTTTTTTTAAAAATAATCATGAAAATGAGTTTACGATCACAACATAGTTTTCGTCTCGACATTTATGAAAATTGAATTTTTCCTAATTGAACATCATCATCATTTCATCTTAAATTTGATATACATCCATCTAACCAAAAAATACAAAAAATCTCATGAGAAGCAATATTACTCAATCACTATTTTATTAACAACCTGATTCAAGGCTCCACTGGGAAAGAACCAAGAAGAAAACCCGGTGTCGTTGCCATTACAAAAAAGTTTTTCAAATAAAATTTACATAGGATTCCAATCTTCAAATTACAACAATCAAATTAAATTTCTTTCATGAGCCTTATCAAGGGATCCATATCATTTTTTGCAATACATTGCTAAGATCATGGAGGGAATGAAATTTGACCAGGTGACAAAAAAACATAACAAGGAGACAAAATCAAACATTAATATCCATACTAGGTTTTCACAATAGAATTCAATATTAAATCAAAACTAGGGAAAGGTGGATGTTTCCAACAGGAGATGTCAGACACAACACCAAAATAGGTGCCCAATTGGGGCTATAATTCAAGAACTATCATTCTTCCATTTTCACATGCCAAAACTCATATGTGGATTGTGCTGACAGGTAGGGGCCCATAAAACCCTGCCCTATCTCCCTCTTCTCATCCTGAGAAGAGAATCTACACTCTTGGAGTCCAACTAAATACCTTTCCTAAAATTGGCCACTTCTGCCCTATCTAATGGTGAGTACTGCCAAAACACCCATACAAGAAAACTTCGAAATTCAAGCAAAAAAAAAAAACATTAAAGAAAAGCATTCAAGAAAACATGGTTTCAAACCTTCCCAAGCCTACCCAACATAGATAAAAGCATACCAATAAACAATCACAATAGCATAAGCATGAACCAAGCATGAACAATCACTATGCTATGATGGGTCAGGGCAAGGCCTCAAATCCTCCCCCACTAGCCATGAACTTCCTTCTTGACTTTATAAAAAAGATAAGGGTACTGAGATCACCTCCATGCTACATCCTCCCATGAAGCTATGACCTCATCATAACAATCCCACTGGACCCTAACCTAGTCCAACTCTTGGCCTTGAAGTTCTATGGTCCGTCAGGCAATAATATAGATAGGCTCCAGTGCTAGCTGTCCATCTGACTCCACCTGCAAAGTATCCCAATCTATAATATGAGACTCAACATAAATGTATCCTCTAAGTACTGAAATGTGAAACACATCGTGGATTCATGATAGGCTAGTTGGCAAGGCTAAACGATATGCAATAGGTCCTATCCTCTCTAGGATCTTGAATGGTCCAACAAATCGGGGTGCCAACTTAGAGAACTTTTCAAATTGAATTAGACTTTTGTGCAGTCACACCCTCAAGAACACTCTGTCACTAACTTGATACTCTCAATATGTCCTCTTTGCATGAGCATACTTCTTCTTCCCATCCTATGCCTCTCTCAAGCTTTGTCTAATCAAGGTCACCTGTTGCTCCATCTCCTTTACTAACTAGGGACCTGTAGGACTAGCAAAACAGGTTAAATGCATAACATACTATGAGAAAATCACAAAACTCAATCAACATATGTTAGCACCCACTAGTCTACCATGAAAGCCAAACTAATAAAGAAAGCAATAGAAACCCCCTTTTTCACTTGTAGCTCCCATGTCCTTCTTTCTTCTCCAAATGATTGTAGCTCCAATTTGCCTATAGTGCACACAAGATTGAACGAAAATCCTATGATAGCCCTAAAGCCATGAGAATACTTGAAGTTGTGATTTGAATGTGAGAGATGGAGTGAGAAATCTAAAAGAAATTAGGACCTATAAGCTTCCAAGACATCCAAAAGACAAGGACCTAAAATGAGAGAAAGAGTGTCCATTTTATAATTTTCACTCAGAGTGAGGGCATTGGATTTGTCACCCATAGATATGCAATGTGGCAAGAGATTCCTATGATGCATATGACAAAATATGCCAATTGTAAGATTCTATGACACATGCAAGTCAAACTTGGCTAAATGTGGAAGAGAATCTATGATGCATCATAAGACACCTCAACCCACTTAAAGCCAAAAATCTATGACGAATAAGCCAAATAGGGACATGCGTAAGAGATAAGAATATTTGATTATGATAAACCTTAGCCAAGTGTCAAAGGATAATCCACATGGTGTCATATCCAAGTGTCATGAGGATGTAATATTTTATGCAATATTTGAATTACAAATCCTTTTATTCCAAAAAATAAGAATTAGTAGAAAATGGAATTAATGATGGAGAATGGAACTTAGGAAATTAAGAATTTCCATGGTTTGTAGATAATGAATCAATTAATTAATAAAATTAATTAATTGAGGATGATAATTAGGAAGAATAATAAGTGAGAATAGGATTAAATTATGGGTTATTTAATCCTATAGATAAAATTAGTAAATGATTAGCCAAATTGATTAAATGAATGCGACAGTATCCTTTGATGAAGATGTAATGATGATGGATATGGAATAAGATGATGACCAGTAGATCAAAGCCATGATCAGATTGATTGATTGAAGTTGATAACATGTCAAGGACACATGACATGAATTGGTTGATATGTAACATTTAACCGACATTGTAAATGCTACAGGATTGAAATTGATTGATAAGGTTTGAGCATAATAACATCGACGAACATTGTCAATGTTATTAAAATGGTTGATGATGCCATGATTCGACATTGAAAGCCTCAACAATGTCAAAGATTGAATGCCATGAATGATAGTTTGACCTAGCACTGAAAGCCATGACAGTACTAAGGTCAGATTGATAAGATTGATAAGTTGATAGGTTTCCAAGGCACTGAAAGCCACAACAACGCCTAGGGGTGGATAAATGATGATTTATTTGAGACGTTTGATATGTTTTGGGTTGATTAAGACTGATTTCAAGTGGTTCTAAGTTGATTTGGGGTGATTTTGAGTTGATTTGATATGATTCTGAGTTCATATGAAATTGATACTAAATGGGATACAAATGACAAAATATGGTCAATCTGGCCAAAAGATTGAAGTTAGTAGAATGAGAAAATGGGAAAAAATAGTATGAAGAAGTGATGAAGTTCTAGATGTGAACCATTTTTGAGTGTCTACATTTTGCCCCTCTTTGATACAATGTGATTTAGAGCATTGTATCAAAGAATAACTGATGAGAAAGACACAAAATGCCCTAGTAGGGATGATATATATGGGTACCCCCTTGAGAAATTGACTAAGCTAAGAATATGATAAGTCAATTTATCAACAACAAGAAGACAAAACCATAACAACTGATAGAATGAAAATCAGAGCTAAAATGTGAAAGTTATGAGGCCTAAAGTGTAGACCCGAAACTGTGCGTGCATGCCCAAAATGATGGAAAGATGTCATAACATGAGGGAAATCATCAAAAATGGTTATATTTGGTTGAAGATGATGATACAAATGTCAAACTGAGGTTGAACTAGGTGGAAAGCCATAGAAAGCTGATTGACAATGTAGGATAATGCAAGAATGAATGAATGCAAGATGAAGATGATTTGGTGAATCAAAAGACATGATCATGGTGATGGAGAATGAGATGACAAAAAAAGATGAGATAAGGAGATGTTAGTATGATGGAACGAATTTTGCTTCTAGAAAGTGCACTATATGTCAAATGGAGCTTTATTTTGATATGGAAAATAGAATGCAACACATCATGGCATAAAGGGCCAGAGTGCAAATGCAAGCCTTTTTCGTAAACAAGCATGATGCATACAGAGAATGACCTTTTCCTTCCTGAGGCATATGTACATGCCCCAAACTCTCAAAGGTACATTGTAACAAAAAAAAATAGAAAAAAGATGACCATGAACCATCCCAGCCACCCTCATAGATTAGTTTTATATCATCAAGTGGCATAGGAACATGATCAAAGAAAAACAAAGCAAAGAATAAATCACTCACTAAACAACGTAAGCCAACAGCTATCCTTGTCCATTATTACTTGCTTGTTAATGTTTTAGGTGTGTAGATAGTGTTCGACATGTTGATAATGTGATAGTTTTGGTTGTGGATTCAATTGATAAGTTCATAGTGACTGGTTGGATTGATTGTTGGTTCATGTTGGTTAGATAGTGTGATTGGTACTGAAGTGTAGTGCTTTGATTTTCAGTCTACAAAGTGCAATCATTTACACAAAAGGGGTGGTTATCCATAATGAGTATGTACAAGGTTTATTGCAAATTTTTTGACGAGCTTTGTGATTTTTAGGGTTTTTTGGGGATATTTGATGTTTTTGCTTGACTAGTTTCTTCAGGACATTTTATGATTTTAAGGGTTTATTTCAGGACATTTTATGTTTTTTAGTGGATTTTTCAGGATCATATTTGAATGTTTAGGTTTTTTTAAGGACATTATGTGATTTTTAGTGATTTTTTCAAGATCATATTTGAATGTTTAGGATTTTTTCAGGACATTATGTGATTTTTAGTGATTTTTTCAGGATTGTATTTGAATGTTTAGGATTTTTTAGGACATTATGTGAATGTTTAGGATTTTTTCAGGACATTGTGTGATTTTTAGTGATTTTCTCAGGACATTTTATGATTTTTAGGGATTTTTTTCAGGATCATATAAGCATATACAAGTGTTAGCTCCAATCTGTTATGCGATAGATACAATGGATAAAAAGCACTTAGGGTTATGCCCCTAGTTAAAATTCAAACTTACGCACCATGTAGGTAATATGCCCCCAGAAAAGATGCAAATTATGTACAAAGGCCAATGATAGAGTGTGTGTGTAGATTGGTGATACTTAAGCAAGGTAACGAAGGACATTAACCAGTTCGTGAGCCATGATAAGGTACCAAGGATGTCTTGCAATATGAAGGATATGATCAAGGAATGATAGAGGGGGAAAAGACTAGGTGGAATCCTGATAGATGGAGGAGCAATAACTAATTACACATGGCGCCTGTTTGCTAGGTTTTGACCATGGTACTTGCCCAAAGTGCCTGTTTGCCAGGTTTTCACTTTTGGACATTTTGGACATAATTTTTCTCTTGACTCAAATTTTCGTGCCAAGATGCCTGTTTGCCAGGTTTTCATCAAGGCATCCATTTTTTTCCTTTTTTCATGACTTTTTGCTTTTTTTTTGGTATTTTTTCAGGAATTTTTGCAATTTTTTTGATATTTTCTCATGACTTTTAGATGGAATCAAGAATGAGAAGATATCTATTGTTGATGCTACTAGCTGATGAGCTCTGAATCCATGACTGACCATAACTACATAGGATTTGTTCTGGGTTTCTAGCTAAAATCAAACAACTAGAAAAGGCCTTGAGATATACCATCGTGTACCGTATGTAAGACAATGTCTATCTGTCACGAATCATGGCATCTAAGGATACGTGGGATGTCACTAATGATGACATATGCAAAGGCTTGTTGGATAAAGGACTGATTTAGTTTACTGGAAAAATTAGGTAGCCGGATTTGGTGATAAACAAAGGGATATAAGGGAGGTTGGGAGGGTTGAGACCAATGACCTTCTGCATGAATGCTGATTGAGAGAGCTCCAAAAGATTTTGTGGCATGTTGAATGTTGGAACATTGAT
The DNA here is from genome assembly GCA_028749045.1 of Cupressus sempervirens. Taxonomy (NCBI): domain Eukaryota; kingdom Viridiplantae; phylum Streptophyta; class Pinopsida; order Cupressales; family Cupressaceae; genus Cupressus; species Cupressus sempervirens. The sequence continues at coordinate 282,113,686 of CM053783.1, read as the reverse complement.
ATTCATGGCATCATCTTTTTCATCTTGTATCCTTGGGAGCTGCTTAGCTTTTGATTTTTTATAGTCTAATGTTGCCTATCAATTTTCACCAAGAGACCTATGCTTGTTATTTCTTTCTCTTTTTGCTTTGTAAGTACAAGGTGGATTAGGCTCCCCAAAGTATGCCAATGTGTTCTCTTTAGGATAAACTGCATCTTTATAATCTTCAATCATAATGCCTTCAAAGTCTATTATAAGAGTGTCATCATTTTTGAATCGATCAAAAATTGGTGGTCCGCAATGGTCCCAATCCAAAGGTTCAAGATAACTTGAGGAGATGTCATCATTAGTGTTGAATGAGCTTTGGTTGTAGGTAGATATATGTGTATCTGATTCAACTGGGTCATTGGGGTTATGCTCAAAAGCTAGAGGATTGTTGGTTTTAGGTGGGATATCCTTAGATGCCTTTTCATCATTCAAAACATCCATAGTCTTACACGTAGCTACCATAGTACTAGGAGGACCTCTTCGTAATGGTTTAAATCCAAGCCCAAAACTAGGAGGTTGTCCTTTTGTAGTGATGGGTTCAATGATTCCTTGTTTTTGAGATCCAAGACCACTATAGCCATCATAGCCTTGTTTTTGCATGATATTAAACCCAAGTCCATACTTGTTAGGAGATATCAAATTGGGTTCTCATTCTGCTTTTTCTTTCTCAATACATACGGATGTATTCTCATTGATAGAAGTATCATTCTTTGTACTAAGCTCTGAATGTTGTGTTTGAAGTGGTTGTGATTTACCATGAGATTGGGTTGAAACTAGTGACTCCCTAATGTGAGAGACTTGAGACATAAATTACTCTCCACACCCATTATCTTCAATCTTCATCTTTTCCTTGGCTTTACTGAGTAGTATATCAACATCCACATACTTAGAGGAATTTTTGGGTTGTGCTTCATTGTTTGTTGGGATTTGGAATGCAGTAGCATCTCTTAGATTAGCACAAAATTGAAAAGGATCTGGATCACCAGGTATGGTAACCTCTACATTGTGATACGAAAACTTCAGACATTGATAATATGTAGAAGGGACTACTTTCATAGCATGAAGCCAAGGGCATCCTAGTATCATGTTACAATTCATTTCTATATCTAGGACATGGAACAACGTATCTTCAATAGCTGGACCAACTCTGATAGGTAATGTGATGATGCCCTTGGAGAAGCGTTCACCATCATCATAAGCTTTTATTGTGATTCTTCGAGATGGATCCAGATCATCTTCAAAATAACCCAAATTGTTGACAACCTTAAGAGTATAGATGTTCAATCCTGCTCCTCCATCTATTAAGACACGTCTGAATTTTGCATTATGGATGAAGACTTCGAGATAAAGGGGATCATTATGGTCAGGTTTGTCCTTAGGAATATCACGGGGTGAAAAAGTGATATGTTGTGATGCAGATAGGTTCCCAACCATGGCTTGGAACTGGGCAACATCAATGTTATCTAGGACTACTGACTCTTTAAGGGCTTGATCCAAGATCTTTTGGTGTTGGGGGGATGCACACAGTAGGTCCAAAATGGATATTTGTGCACGGGTTTTTCTGAGTTGTTCAAAAAAGCTATAATCAGCTGAAGTAAGAGCAGTAGGTCTAGATTGGGGTATAGGTCTAGTAGAAGTAGTAGGTCTAGCTGGGGCTCCAGGTAGGGTAATCTTGCTATGGTGTGTAGTGATAGCACAACAAGGATTCTCAGCCTTCAATATGAATGTGGATAAGTGAAAGTCAGGCTCATTAAAGCAATTGATGGTGTAGTCATAGTCGGTATGTGTGTAATTCACATTACCTTGTGAGTTTTAGTTTGAACTTGAGGGTTTCTCTTTGTCATGATTATCCAAAGGATCTTTGAAAATAGTGTGATCAGAGTTGGATGCTAACAGTGATGGATCAACTGTGATGACACCATCATCAATAAGGTCTTGTATTTCATGTTTCAATTGGAAGCACGATGAAGTCTTGTCTCCTTTGGTGTGATGGTAACCACAATACTTTTTTTCATCCCACCAATCTGCTTTAGTTAAGGGTTCATCTTTGATTTGGGGTAGCTGCATGAAGTTATTACTTAGTAACTATTGTAACGCAGTCTCAAGTGGTATTCCCAATGGTGTGAATTTCCTGTCTTTGGTTCTAGGATGTCTTCGAGGTTTATCTTGCGTGGGAGTCTCAATTTTCTTTTGTGGAACTGATGTTTGATTAAAGGTTTGTGAATTTGTAGGGTTTACACCTTTCAAAGTCAATTGAGGTTGTGATGTGCTAATTGTGCGAGCATCCACAATGCCATCATTAGTCACATTCTTATTTTTGGAGAAAAATTTGGCCTTGTCATTAGACAAGTTGGTGTTTGTGTTTTCTTTGTTTATCTTGAGTATTCCCTTACGGATAAGAGCATCTTCAATACTAGCCCCTTTTTTCATTAGTTAGAAATGGTGCTCGAACTCTTGATTTTGAGTTCATACATTAAGTCTAGGACTAAGTTTTCAATGCACAAGTTTACTTGTTGTTCTTCAAGAATGTCTAGTGGGCATTGAATAACTAAGCTTCTCCAACACAGTAAGAATGTGATGAATGATTCTCCTATCTTTTGTTTAGCTGAGCACAAATCAGAAAGTGTCACCTCATTTGTAATGCTAAATGCAAAGTGGGAGATAAACTTGTCTGCTAGCTCTGACCAAGATTTGATATTACTAGGAAGTTTGGAGTACCATTCAAGTGCAGGCCCACCTAGAGAACGAGGGAACAATCTCATAAGGTAAGTGGGCTCATCACTAAGTTCGATACATGAAGCACAAAATTTTTAGATGTGATCAATAGGGTTTCCTTTTCCTTGGTATTTTTCAAACCTTGGAGCTTCAAAGCGTTTTGGAAATGGAGGCATATACAGACTTTTATCAAATGGGTTAGGACGTAGGTCCCTTTCTGTATATATAACCTATTTCTTTTGAACTCCCAATGCCTCAACTTGTTTGGAAAGTTCTTTGAATTGTTGTAATAGTTCTTCATTGGGGTTTTGCATGATGGTCTTTCCTTCAAGTCTTTTGTGTCTATGAGTAGACTGTTTCCTACGGTGAGAACTATGTCTACTTGGTTATGACATTTTTGTGTCTGATGAAGTGTCGCTAGGTGGTGAAGGTATGTTGGCACCTCGAAGACAGAAATGTCCCTGTTGTTGGGGAACTTTTTGTGGGATTGACTACGATTGTTGTACCATGTGTTGTTGTTGTGCCGTGTGTTGTGGTTGTTGTTGGGATACCTCTGTTGGTTGTATGTGAGACCATGTGTGTATTTGTTGTTGTAGAGGTATTTGTTGAGTTTGTTGTGCCACATGTTGTTGTTGTAACAAATTTTGCTAGTATGCAATTTTTTGCTCAAGGAATTTTTGGTATTCCAACTATTGCTTGAGTTGCTCTTGTTGTTTAGCAAACATCATTTGTTGTTGTTGGAATTGCTGCTGAAATTGTTGTTGATAAATTGTGTGTAAGTCAAGTGGGTCCACATGGGCTTGCGTGTTAGTAATGTTGGATGTTTGCCCCACTTGTGGTTGTTGTCCTTGTGTTTGATGTTGTTGTTGATATGTGGGATGTGTGTCAAGTGGATGTAGACTTGGTTGCACCTTGGAAGTATGGAGTCCTTGTACCATTGTAGGTTGTTGTTGTTGTGGGGGTTGACTAAGTCCTTGAGAATTGAATGTCATGTTTCTATTGTTGTTTTTGTACCTTTGTGTTTTAGATGTTCCTACTTGCAACATCATATTGACTTGACTATGAGATGTGTCCCTATTAGGAATGGGTGTAATGTCAATAAGAATTTTCCTTTGTGTGTCCATAGGGATGGTTGTGCTTGATGTTTCACATGTTGTACTTATGAGAGGTTCTCTAGTGTTTGATGTCGTAACACTTGGTAAAGTTAGGAGCAAAGGTGTACTTTGTGAATTTGCCTCCAAAGGAGGTATGTCTAGCATCCCTAGAGCACAGGTCCCTTTAGGTGCATCTTGTTGTTGCATCATGTGACTAAAATCAAGTCTTAATGTCCTTTTGGGGTGTTTAGGGATTGGTGATATTTCATCAAACAAGGGGTTAACATTGATGTGTTCAAATGTACTTTGGAGGATTTCAATTGTTGGTTCTTGACGAGACCTTATAGGTGCCATTATTGTGTTTGAAAACTCCAAAGGTTGTTTTCCCTTGTCTAAGTCCAAATTTATCATGGGTTGGATGTTTTCAATAGTTGTGTTGGTTTGATTTTTGGACTTAGGACCTTCCAAGTTTGGGTTAAATTTGACAATTTCTTGGGCTGCCAAATGTTTGAAGTTCTTGCGAAAACTTTTGTCTTGATATGCCCTAGCCATTTCTTCACCAGTGATGCCATAATTAGTGTCAGAGTCATCACCTAGGTGTATAGTACCTTGTTGTATGTTTGATGTGTTAGGTTGGCTAAATTCAAAGGAATGTGATTGTTCATCTTCAAGTGAGGTTGGTACAGTTTCTCCTCCTGGTGGCATTGGCATGAATATAGGTTCAAAGTCAGGACTCCATTGAACCATCCCATGTGTGGGGGAAGTGTTTGGAGGAAATCTCATGGTAGGTGTATTTTTCAAGATTTTTTGTGCCATAGCTTGATTATGAGGATCTTACGGATACATATTCAAGGGGTCTGCTAGTAATGGTTGTGATGCCTCGATTTGGTCTTCGTCAAAGGTTTGTTGGGTCTTCTTGCTCTTTATTTGTCTTAGATGAGGTTTTGGTTGTGCTTGTACCTCAAAAAACAAAGGTTGATAGAGTTCCTTAGGTCTCTGAGTTGATTGTACCCTAGTCAGTGCTAGCATGATACCTAAGAGTGCAAATGCAATGGAATTTTTGAGTGTTTTGGGTGATTTAGAGTGGTGGGTATGAAAGATATGAATGTTTTTTGGATTTTTAAGTGTTTAGGAATGTTATGCAATGTGAGGAAATGCTAGATGAATTATGGTTTTGATGTACAAAGTGCAAAAGTCCTAGGGATGTTATGCAAATGCAAATGCAAGGTGATGTTTTGAAGTTTGACTAGAGGGGATGAAAATGACTCTAAGGTATGCAAAATGACAATTAGGGTTATGTTTTGGACTTGGTAATGATACTAAAGGTAGGTGTACACAAGGTAGGATATGCAAAGGATGGTGTTCTAGGATTCATAATGACGTTTGGGACATGCAAAATGATGGTAAATGCTCAAGAAGGTAATTTGGTTAGGGTTTGGTAGTGAGAATGATGCTAAGGTTTGGACGATGCAAGATGAAGGGGATATACCACTAGGGTAAGTCAAAATGATGTTTGGGGATGCTAGGGATATGATTATGCTATGCCAAGGGTGCCCTAATAGTCATGCAGGTACCCAAGTGTGCCCTAATAGTGCCAAGTGTGACCTAATAGTACCAAATACATCATTTATGCAATTGGAGCTAGTTTGGGCGCAGTTGGTAGTATGTAGGCGTAGTTGGTAAGCTAGGAAGAATGTTTGCTAATTCTGGAGAGTATGGTTACCAAACTAACATGCCAGGAAGCCAAGATAATAGGGTTGATGTTAGGATGGGTTGGGAGATTAAAAATGAAGGTTATGACCTATAGAATGATGTCCTAAGTGAAGGTACTAAAGACTAGGTGATGCAGAATGCAAAGCTAGACAATCTGGTACAAGGGGAGCTAACCAGGTACCTAAGGACACTGTTGAAGCTCCAAAATGTTATTTGGAACCAAAAACTAGATCTTAGGACCACCAAGTGTTCCTAGATAGTGCAGAATACATCAATGACATAGTTGGGGTGCAGGTGGGAGTTTCTAGGCGCAGTTGGTAAGATGGGCTGAAACTAAGGCAATTATGGAACCTATGATTTTAGGATTGATGTCACAGAGAGGTAAATAGTAGAGGATAGTGTTAGGGCCAATATGAATGCTCAAAATGATGGTTAGGATGCTCAAAATGATGGATAAAGTGGTCAAGATTATGAATAGGTATGCAAAGATGCAAGGTGGTGAATGCAAAGTGTTGATTTTGAGATGGGAATGCAAAAACTAAGGAAAGTAAATTGAATCTAAATGGATGAAATATGAAAGGTAATAGATACTAAATGAGAAGTAAAAGGTGCAATATGAAGTCTATATGATGCATGAATGAGGCCTATACTAGGGTGAATGTGAGTGAATTCTATGCAAGTGTGAGATCTACATTTTGCCAAGCACATTTAGGAGCACAACTCAACATGTTTTCCAAGGTTTCAGTGTGTTGAACCAAAGTTTGCAAAGTTTGATAAAGGTTGAAATGTTTTGGCAATGTGTGGTATTTTGAAAAGTTCAAATGATATCCAAGGTGTAAATTTAAAAGTTTGGATTTTATCTTGATTATGTTTTACACACACACAAGACACATTAAGACAAGAATAGCTATTGTAAAAAGTTAACAAACACACCACAACCTAGGCTTTTAGGATTGTATCCACTGAATTCCTACTTGAATCGAAGTTCAGCTATGCTTATCTAGAGTGGAAAACCTAGGATCTTGGCACCATAGGCTCCCCCTTATAGTGCACTCAATTCTTGAGGCTACCAAGATATGCTTCCCAAGGGGCATGACTTCCCAAGGGACTGTTGCCTCGACTAAGGACCGTCAGAATGTAGGATGTCTTCATAGGTAGGGGTGACCCCTTGAGCCAGTGGATAGAAAGGATTTTGGCCACTAAAACATAGTTTTTAGTAAGGGCATTTTGTTCAGCAAGTGAATGATAAACTTTCGCAAAAGGTCTCCCAGCCTCGAGAACTGGGGTTTGACGCACCACAAGGGTACTGGAGGAGAGCTATCACGCAGCAATACCACCGACACAACTTTCACTGTAATTGAATTTTATATAGCGGCTAGAATGTTGACCTAGCTTTGGCCCATTACAGCTCTGAGGTCATCCCCTGGCATACCGAATATCGAGTATCTTGGTCCAAGGTAGGCCTCCTATAGAAGTTACACAGATTTCTCTTACACCCAAGATCCACGAATGGCAAGGGGAGAGGATACGTCCAATGCAACTCCTAGGGATCTAACACTATAAACACGCAAGGCAGAAAAGAAAAAGGTTCTTTTTAAGCACCAAACAAAAAGTTATCTAATCTAGGAAATCCACACACATAGTTTTGAAAGACACACAAAGTCTTCGACAATGTCCTACAAAGCACACACATTAGTAGTTTTTTATGATCATATCTTCATCCAATGATCACCAAATGTTGCAAATAGATCATCAGTAACACAAAATCACCTAATCTATGTCCTAGAGAGTGATAGGAGCTTGAAATGCAAATTTTGATTGGTGCACGTGCTTACTATGAACCTAGGAGTGCTCCAACAGTGCAAATTGCTCCCCAGAAGGCCAAAATGGCTCTGAACATCCCCAAGTATGCCCAGACAATGCAGACTATGTCAATGATGTAGTTGGGGCCCAGTTGGGTGTAGTTGGTAGTTCTAGGGTGCAGTTGGGAAGTCAGGTGCAGGGTGTGGGGAAATGGGTGCCTAGTCAAGACCTAGAAACTGAAATTTTTAGAGCTACACTCAAAAGTGTGCCCAAACAGTGTAGACTGCATCAATGATGTAGTTCGGGCCCAAATGGGCATAGTTGGTAAGTTGGAAACAACAAAAATAGGCTTTGGTGTCTTCTGGGCTCCTAAAACTGCTCCTAGGGGTCCCAAGTGCACCCTGATAGAGTAGAGTACGCCCTAGGATAGAAAGCTAATAGAATGTATGAAACAACAGCATATAAGCATTTTACTAGACCCCCTAATTAATCTATGTGTGAAAAGGAAGAGCAGATAGTCATTATACCCTTCCAAGTGAGCTCCTTCCTTGCACCTACAAGAACAAACAAGAAAACCCAAGTTAGACATGTATGTTCACGTCGGATTCACCAAATGTAGGACCAGAAAAATGGGTTAAATGCATAACATACTATGAGAAAATCACAAAACTCAATCAACATATGTTATCACCCACTAGTCTACCATGAAAGCCAAACTAATAAAGAAAGCAATAGAAACCCCCTTTTTCACTTGTAGCTCCCATGTCCTTCTTTCTTCTCCAAATGATTGTAGCTCCAATTTGCCTATAGTGCACACAAGATTGAACCAAAAGCCTATGATAGGGATAAAGCCATGAGAATACTTGAAGTTGTGATTTGAATGTGAGAGATGGAGTGAGAAATCTAAAAGAAATTAGGACCTGAAAGCTTCCAAGACTTCTAGAAGACAAGGACCTTAAATGAGAGAAAGAGTGTCCATTTTATAATTTTCACTCAGAGTGAGGGCATTGGATTTGTCACCCATAGATATGCAATGTGGCAACAGATTCCTATGATGCATATGACCAAATATGCCAATTGTAAGATTCTATAACACATGCAAGTCAAACTTGGCTAAATGTGGAAGAGAATCTATGACACGTCATAAGACACCTCAACCCACTTAAAGCCAAGAATCTATGATGAATAAGCCAAATAGGGACATGCATAAGAGATAAGAATATTTTATTATGATAAACCTTAGCCAAGTGTCAAAGGAAAATCCACGTGGTTTCATATCCAAGTGTCATGAGGATGTAATATTTTATGGAATATTTGAATTACAAATCCTCTTATTCCACAAAATAAGAATTAGTAGAAAATGGAATTAATGATGGAGAATGGAACTTAGGAAATTAAGAATTTCCATGGTTTGTAGATAATGAATCAATTAATTAATAAAATTAATTAATTGATGATGATAATTAGGAAGAATAATAAGTGAGAATAGGATTAAATTATGGGTTATTTAATCCTATAGAGAAAATTAGTAAATGATTGGCCAAATTGATTAAATGAATGCGACAGTATCCTTTGATGAAGATGTAATGATCATGGATATGGAATAAGATGATGACTAGTAGATCAAAGCCATGATTAGATTGATTGATTGAAGTTGATAACATGTCAAGAACACATGACATGAATTGGTTGATATGTAACATTTAACTGACATTGTAAATGCTACAGGATTGAAATTGATTGATAAGGTTTGATCATAATAACACTGGCAAACATTGTCAATGTTATTAAAATGGTTGATGATGCCATGATTCGACATTGAAAGCCTCAACAATGTCAAGGATTGAATATCATGAATGATAGTTTGACCTAGCACTGAGAGCCATGTCAGTACTAAGGTCAGATTGATAAGATTGATAAGTTGATAGGTTTCCAAGGCACTGAAAGCCACAAAAATGCCTAAGAGCAGATAAATGATGATTGATTTGAGATGTTTGATATGTTGTGGGTTGATTAAGACCAATTTGAGGTGGTTCTGAGTTGATTTGGGGTGATTCTGAGTTGATTTGATATGATTTCAAGTTGATTTGATATGATTCTGAGTTGATATGAAATTGATACGAAAGGGGATACAAATGAAAAAATATGGTCAATCTAGCCAAAAGATCAAAGTTAGTAGAATGAGAAAATGGGACAAATTAGTATGAAGAAGTGATGAAGTCATAGATGCGAACCATTTTTTAGTGTCTACAGGACCAATAGATACTTGATCCTTGATCCTATCCCAAATCAAGGGCATTCTACACAGTCTTCCATACAAGGCCTCATAAGGTGGCATACCTATGGAGGAATGGTGCCCACTGTTATAGGTAAACTTGACAAGATGTAGGGATTCCTCCCATTTAACCTAATGGTCCATCACATACATACGTAGGATTTCCTCCAAAATCTAATTCACTCCTCAGCCTGACCATTGGTCTAAGGATGGTATGTTGTACTAAAATTGATCATAGTGCCCAAAGCTGCCTACAACTATCTCCAAAATGAAGAATTGAACAATGAGACTCTATCAGAGATGATCTTATGGGGAATGCCATGAAGTTTGAAAATTTTCTATAAGAACACTTGAGCTATATTTCATGCTATGTATGTAGTATGCACGAGTGAGAAATGGGAAACCTTGGTAATTATGTCAACTATCACCAAAACGGCATCATGGCAGCAAGATGACATGGGGAGACCAACAATGAAATCTATAGATAAAACATCCCACTTCCACTCTGCAACCTCATTTGGTTGAACAAGCCCACCAAGATAATGGTGCTCTGCCTTCATCCTCTAACACTCAAGGAATCTCGCAACTATGTTATAAATCTGCACTCTCATGCTTGGCTAGTGATACAACTACCTCAAATCTACATGCAACTTCTTAACATCGGGGTGTACTACATAAGGTACTCTGTGAGCCCCAAGTATAATGAGCTCGTGCAAACCCCCAATAAAAGGTACATACATATGTCCTCTATGATGCAAAAGTCTATTGGACTCCAAGGAATACTCTAAATAATTCCCTTCCAAGGGTCTCTAAGAATACACTATCTAACTCACTTCTACATAAAGCTCATCAGCTGGTAAGTGATGTAAGATCTGCCCTCTTAAGTCAGTGCAAGTAGTCACAAATGAAAGCTCATGGAACCTTCTACTTAAGGCATCTGCAACCACATTTTCCTTTCCCTTGATGTAATGAACATCAAAATTGTACTCACAAAGAAACTCCATCCACCTTCTTTGCCTAGAATTAAGGTTTAGATGAGAAAATATGTACTGCAAGCTCTAGTGATCGAAATGAAGTTCAAATCTATGACCTAGAAGGAAGTGTCACCATCTGGCTAAAGCATGAACCACTACTACGAGCTCTAGGTCATGAGTAGGATAGTTGAGTTCATGAGTCTTCAACTTCCTAGACTTAAAGGAAATAGGTTGTCCATCCTACATAAGGTCTACCCCTATAACATCTAAAGATGCATTGGTACACACCACAAAATCTAGAGCAGGATTTGGTACTGCAAGAATCGGTGCACTCATGAGGGCTCTCTTGAGTTCCTGAAAAGCTCTATTACACTTCTCTGTCCACTCATACTTCTCCTTTTTTTTGAAGAGATGTGATTGGGTGTGCCAATCTAGAGAATCCTAAAATGAAATGTCGATAATAACCTACTAGCCCCATAAAGCTCCTCACTTCAATGACACTGGTGGGTGCTAGCCAATTCATAATGGCCCTTATCTTTGATGGGTCTACTGAGACACCATCACCAAATATGAAATGACCCAAATAATGTATCTGAGGACTGTGGAACACACACTTCGAAAAGATACCAAACATCTGATTCTCTCTCAGCTTCTACAATACCTACCTCAGGTGCTCTTCATGCTCTTTCTCATCATGAGAATAGATCAGAATATCATCAAGGAAAACAACCACAAACTTATCCAAAAAGGTACTAAATACTCCATTCATGAGGCTCATGAATATAGTTGGAGCATTCGTGAGGCCAAATGGTACCATGGTGAACTCGTAGTGACCATACCTAGTATGAAAAGTAGTCTTCGGGATATCACTATCTACAATCCTCAATTGATGGTAACCTAACTTTAGATCAATCTTTGAAAATACTCGAGCACCCTACAACTGGTCAAAGAGATCATCAGTTCTTGGAAGAGGATATCAATTCTTGATGGTCACTTTGTTCAATTGTTGATAATCAATACACAACCTAAGTGACCCATCCTTCTTCTTGACCAAGATGACTGGTGCATTCCAAGGTGAGACACTAGATAGAATATGCCCCTTCTCTAAGAGTTCCTCCAATTGAGCCTTTAGTTCACTGAGCTCATGAGTAGTCATCCTATATGGTGCTCTCAAAACTAGCTCGGCTCCTGGCACAAGGTCTATATGGAAATCCACTGCTCTATGTGGAGGCATCCCAGGGAGCTCTTAAGGAAACACATTTGCAAACTCTTGAAGGATTGGAAGGTCATTGAGGAATGGCTCCCCCTCTAAATCTTCCTTTCTATCACTAATGGTGATAGCAAAAAATATACAACCCTTTTGCATGCACCGTCTAAGCTGCATATTAGAAATCATATGAAGGGATACAGGTCTCTTCACTCCAAATATCTCCCTAGAGATGCCATCATCATCCACACATTCCATTGTCTTCTATCAAAAATCCATCTTTGTGCTATGCGCATAAAGCCAATCCATGCTAAGAACAACATCATAAGAACCTAGAGGGGTAATGTGTAGATTAGACATCATGGACATGTGTCCAATCTATATTTGGCAATTATGCACCATGGAACTAATTGACACTCTGGCTCCTGAGGCTAACTCTACTTCCCAACTAACATCCTATCTAACTACCACTAGCCTGCAATGCTCCATTATATATGGAGATACAAAAGAATCGGTAGTTTCAAAATCAAATAAAACTACAACCATATGGCCCTATATAATACCTATAGCCTCAATAACTATGGCCTGATGCTCAGCTTAGCGGTTGTCAACTGCTGCAAAAACTCTATGGGATCTACCCATGTCACCAACTATCAGCTTTGAAAAAGCCCCACTCTAACCACCAAATGCCTATCCCTATGCACAATCCTTAGCTATATGACCCATTCCCCCATAAGTGTAGCATGGCCCTTAGGTATAAGATTGTGCACCCTATGATCTAGACTACTCTGGGCCTCTTGACCTACTAGATCCACTGTATCCACCCTTAGAAGACTATTGAATCTTTACTAACTATGACTATGGCACCTATACTTTTTGATCCTGCTTGAGACCTTGTGACTATCACTACTTGGGCTTGGAGCCCTAATAACCCTGAAAAGGTTTCTACTACTACTATGGTTTTTGCTATTGAGTTTGTTGGCCCTTAGAGGACCCTGTTGTATAGTTTTGATTCCCTTTCCAAAGAGGTTTACGCTGGGTAGAGTTTTGGTTCTGAGATCGATTCGGTGACTCCTATCTACCTTGAGTATCCTTCGCAACTAGTGCTATCTCAACTACCTATCTAAAGGTGGTAGGGAAGGCCATCTAATCTGGACCTTGAAGTGAGAAATTTAGGCCCATAATAAAGTGATGTACTTGTAGTTTCTTATCCTTCATGTATTCAACATAAGGAAGGAGCTCAAGAAACCTACTCTCCTATTGAGCTACTATAAGACCCCTCTAATATAGAGAGTGAAACTCCTTTATCTACTTCTGTCTAAAATGCTCTGATAGGTACCGCTCTTGAAATCTCTCTAAGAAAGACTGCCATGTGAGGGTATCCATACTCACTCCACCTATAGTCTCCTCCTGATGCCACCAATTGGAGGCATCTCCTCTTAGCTGATGGACTACTAGACATACCTTTAGATTACTCCCATAAGGATGTAATCCAAACCACCACTATAGGCTTTGTAACCATGCCTCTGCTACTATCCCCTTAGTGGAACTAGTAAATAATGGTCACCTGAGTCGAATAATTTCCCTGATATCATCTCCTATATGCCTAGGAGGTCTGTCAAATGGGGGTCCTCTCTAGTGTATTGACTCACCCTCATTCTCACCTTGTCCCTCTAATTGTCTTGGTGGGGGACTCCTAGTCCTCTCTTGGACTCTTGGTCTACCTCCTCTGACTCCCTCTACTTCCACTACAAGAATCTGCTGACCTAGCTGAACTACATGTACTACCCTCTGTTGAACTACACTGATCAAAGTTTGAAGTGCATCTATAATGTCTTAGTTTGGGTTCGGTGGTGGTCCATCCTCCTATCCCACTCTACCAACCCTTGCCTTATGACCTCTACCTCGCTGGTTGCTTCGAGTAATAGGAGGCATCTACACAATTAAATATTTGAGTTATGTTTTGGAAGCACAATGGTTTAAGGTTCCTAGTGTTGAAACACGGGCTCTGATACCAAAATGTCATGCACAAAATTTGGAGGGGCAAAACACACAATTTTTTTTTTTTTAAAGTTAAAAATTAACATACTTTAAGTTTGATATATTTGTGTTCCTAGTTAACATATATTAACAAAAATCTAAATTAACTACATACTTAATACTAATAAATCATAACTAGACTAAAACTAACTATACTTACTAGAACTAAATACATTCAAAATTTAAGATTTATTCTAAAATAACAATAACATTAAAAATTAAATTAATCAAAATCTAAACTAAATTTCATTAGTAAAACTTTACTAACATAAACTAAAACTACTAAATGTATTTTGAAATTTGCAAACTTTAAAACAATAACAACTAACCTAACATAATTAATAATAACTTTTAAATAACAATACTACTAACTAAAAAAAAAGTGTAACTAACATTCTAAACTAAAAGATTTTTAAACAAACCTAAAAATCTAACCCACCATACATCCTCTACATCCTATTCTTTTTCCCAAACCCCCATGCATTTACCCTTCCAATCCATGCACTTTTCCAAGCACTATCCTAGTGTAAAATGGGTAGGTCTGCCCCCTCCCTCTTGCTCATGGCAGAGCATGACATGAATGGGTGCTAAGGGTGAAGGGGAATGTTTCAAACAACATTTAAAAAAAATAAAAAATTAGATCAACCAAGATCTCATTACATAGGATATGATGCCATGTGCTCACTAGTAGGAGTAAAAGGTGGGGTGATGTCACCCATTAAAAGTCTTTTGACTTAGGTTGCAATTAATTCAAACCGTGCCCCCCCTCGCACTACTAAGTAGAGCTAGCACCTAGGAGGATGTATGGAGAGGAAAAGGAATTTAAGACATAAAGTTTTATAGGTGAACTTTAGGATATTTAGGATAGTATAACTTTTTTAAATTTTGTAATTTTTTTTTTGTTGTTAAATTTTTATTTATAAAAAATGATTTTATTATTATTATTATTTTTGGCATCTTTTAAGAATATTCTCTGTTGCATCAAGGGATTAAAGTCTTTTCCCATATAAAATCTAGAGAGTATTTTGCTTTTAGGGGGAAATTTTTTTTCTTTGTAAGTCCTTATTTTCTTAAGTATAGATTTTCAAATTGACTAAATTTCCAAGGGAATTAATTTTTTTTATTAATCTAATAGGACTTGTTACAAACTAAATAAACCAAGAATTTGAATGATCTATTTTAACAAAAACACAAGATTGTTTTTTTTTTTCTTTTCAATAATCACGAAAATCAATCTACGATCACAACATAATTTTCATCTCAACATATATGAAAATTGAATTTTTCCTAATTGAACATTATCATCATTTCATCTTGATTTTGATATACATCCATGTAACTGAAAAATACAAAAAAAATCATGAGAAGTGATATTACTCAATCACTGTTTTATTAACAACCTGATTCAAGGCTGGGCCGAGAAAGAACCAGGAAGAAAACTCGATGTCGTTGCCATTACAAAACAAAATTTTAAATACAATTTACATAGTATTCCAATCCCAAAATTACAACAATCAAATTAAATTTCTTTGATGACCCTTATCGATGGATCGATATCATTTTCTACAATACATTGCTAAGATCATGGAGGGAACAAAATTTGACCAGGTGACAAACAAACATAACAAGAAGACAAAATCAAACATTCATATCCATACTAGGTTTTCACAACAAGATTCAACGTTAAATCAAAACTAGGGAAAGGAGGATTTTTCCAACAAGAGATGTCAGACACAACACCAAAATAGGTGCCTAATTGGGGCTATATTTCAAGAACTTCCATTCTTCCATTTTTACATGATAAAACTCATATGTGAATTATGCTGACAGGTAGGGGCCCATAACACCCTACCCTATCTCCCTCTTCTCATCCTAAGAAGAGAATCTACACCATTGGAGTCCAACTAAATACCTTTCCCAAAATTGGCCACTTCTGCCTTATCCAAGGGTGAGTAATGTCAAAACACCGATACAAGAAAACTTTGAAATTCAAGCAAAAAAAAAAAAAATGAAATAAAAAAAGCATTCAAGAAAACATGGTTTCAAACCTTCCCAAGCATACCCAACATACATACAAGAATACCAATAAACAATCACAATAGCATAAGCATGAACCAAGCATGAATAATTTTGAACAAAGGAGATGAAGAACTCCTACCTTCACAAAGACATTATGGTAAAATGAACAGTTTTGAGAATAGTTTTTCCTTCCTTGCCTTCAATCTTCCAAGACTCCTCTCTAAAAGTAGATATTGGGTAACAACCAAAACTGCTCCGAAAAGGGCCTCTAAATAAGATCCAAACTCAACTACCAAAAAGGGCAATAACTTTCCCCACTCACTTAAAAATCTAGAATTTTCTAACTCAACTAAACCTAAGGTTAACCTCTAAGTGGAGTTGAGGTTATTCAACTCATGGTAACAAATTTCAATTTTCGCACAAAGGAAAAAATGGACTTTTTGAGTGACCTAAAAAGTCAACAAAAGGGGCTTGGGGGGTGGAAAATTCCCCCAAAACATACCCATACCCCTTGGGTATAAATATTTCATGATTTAAGGCCTTAGGAATTGATTTGGGACCAAACAAATGCTAGGAATATTTAGGACTATCTGAAAACTCCAAAATGTAGATTAAGGACTAGTTCGAATTAGGGGTAACTAAACTCAATTAAGAACAAAATTAGCTAAAAGGTCACTAACTTTTACTTAGGTCCAAAGGTTACATAGTTAGCCCTAACTAGCATGCTAGAATGCATATGCAAATTTACAAGTGTCAAGGGACACTAAAGAACACACTTACAAAACATTAACATTTACTGATCACGGAAAGATACATTCATACATCACAAAGTAGAATAAGATACATGCGACATGGTTTCCTTGAATGGAACATAGGGATCAGTTCCATTCCTCTATCAAGTTTTTCAACTAAAATATCCTGCACACTCATTGCACACATCAATAGCTCCATAAAATCACATGCACATATGTATATACGTATCAAGAAATTACATAAATTAAAACATACATCTTTCAAACAATTAGGGTTTCTCTCATCCTACCCATATTCTTAATCATTAAAATTTCAAAATCAAAGTGTTAATCCTGCATTTACTTCACCAACATACATGTTCTTAAAGCATTAAATGACAAACTCAAATACCTGAAAGTAAACATCACACAACATGAAATCCTATAATATGTTCAAAGCATCAGATAATGTCTCAACATCTCGAGTCATGAGTATCAAAATAATAATAATGTATCACTATGCTACGATGGGTTAGGGCAAGGGCTCACATTGAACAAACCTAAGTCTCCATCACATGAGGTAGCACCATTAGCATTTGTCACCACCATACAGAACTAGGATTTATTTACACAAGTGTCTCTCCCTTCTGAAGGTATAGATGTAGAAGGCGTTAGTCTTGAGGATTATGAATTAAAGGATGCTATGTTGGGAAGGCCTACATGGGATTCAACCTAACAAATGATGACTATGGGAGTTAAAAAGGTCCTCAACTACATGGAACAAGAGGAGATTGAACTCCAAGAACTTCAAAGGCAAGTTGAGATCCTAAAAGGATATCTAGCTGAATTCATTGGTCCTCTTGATCTTGGACATCCAGAGCATACTTTGAACACTGTACTTAGATAAGGGGGAGGTGTACAATTAGACCCATTTTTGAGAGCTTATTAGGAGTGGCAAGAATTTTTTGAGGAGAAAGGTGTTACAATCATCATAGGGAATTTGAAGTTATTACATGCTACATAGGAGAATGTGAATAAGATCATAGAAATTTTTAAGTAGGACTTTAGTGTCATGAATGAGGTACATGCCTATAGTAAGGATTTGCAAACTCTACAAGCCATAAAGGGCCAAAGATATTAGGTTTTGATTGATGTATATACTGGAGAAGAATTAGATATGATCAATGATTGGATAGAGAAAATAGAAAATAGCAATAAAGTAATGAAAACATTACATGAGGAGATCCATCAGCCCAAGGACCAAGCCTAAGAGCAGATTTTGGAAGTAAAAAGACCCTACAGTGATGCGTGCTTGCATGAGGAGATCCATCAGCCCAAGGACCAAGCCTAAGAGCAGATTTTGGAAGTAAAAAGACCCTACAGTGATGCGTGCTTGGATATTTTTGAAGATGAGCAATGAGAAAGGTTGTTACCTGTAGAGACAGTAGTGAAAAATTTTAAGAATATTTTTGTGAGGTTGCAAATGATGAGGACACCTGACAAGCTTAGTTTGCAATGAATTTCCTCCAATATTAAACTGCACCTAAAAAGCTACTAACTTCTATAACTCTACTTGGCTTAGGCCATTTTACAATTCATTCAACCTTCATAGGGTCTACTTTCAATTAACCATCCCCTATATCATAGCCTAAGTACACTAATGATGTCTTAGCAAATTCGCATTTAGACATCTTTACATAAAGTTTTTCTTTCCTCAATACATCCAAGACTCTTTTTCCATGAATTACATGATCATCTTAAGACTGACTAATACAAGGATATCATCTAAATAGACTATGAAAAAATCTATTAGAAGTAGTAGATCACCAATATAACTAAGAGGGGGATGAATCAATTATATATATATATATATATATATATATATATATATATATATATATATATATATATATATATATATATATATATATATATATATATATATATATATAAATTCTTAATAACAGTGTCTAAAACTCAAAAAACATCTTTGTGAGGTTGCAAGTACGCAAGTCTACAACTCTACAATTCAAAGGTGTGTAGATAGTTAACTACTAGTTCTAAAAATAGCACTTTCCATGCAATGGGAATGCATTCTAATGGTAGTTTAACTTCAATACACACTTAGTAAAGGACTAGCTTATATTTTTGGCACCTCCAAATGATCCTACTTTGAGTGAAGGCTTCCTCCTACTTTCTCTCTCATGCTTTCTCTATTTTTGACATGTAAAAGGCTCATGCATCCAATTAATTAATAAAATATGGATGGAGACCCTCTAAGCACTAGATTAATTGTTATTCTTTATATATTTAGTTTTTTTTAATTTTTTAAAAGAATTTTATTGCATAAAGATATCTCTCACTATCAACACAAATTGAGGGTAGGATTTCTTATAAATAACCCATTGTAAAATGTAACAAAGGCTATCATTATTACGCAATAAAATTATGCTTTTGGTGCTTGCATTTGGAGTGTAGTGATTCTTGCCTGAATGTGTCAGAATTTTTATGAATTTTGTTCATGAGATTGTGATTGAGAAAAGAGTTTATTGTGTTGTTTCTAGTTGTGCAATCTTTTAGTTCTGGTGTTTGCAATAGATTTACAAATTTCACTGATGTAACGAGCTTGAGAAGAGATCATTGAATTGTGTCTACATAACTTTTTGTCTCACATGAGTGCACTTTCCATGGCCTTGTAATTTGATGAAAAGTTAAATATCATACAATTGTTAAAGTTTCTCACTAATGATTGCATTAATGGATTCTAGGAAGCACTACTCTTATTTTTATTGGTTTTCTACCGATTTCTTTGAAAGTTTAACTCACAGTGTGTTATTTTTCGTAGCTTATGTCTGTTAGGATTTCAATTTCATGTTATTTTATTTTAGTTTCATTATTTTCTTTGCTAACCCCTTGTTAGAATAGGAACTCATTTTAGTTGCACTATTAAAATTGTATTCATTGAAAAACCAAAAAATACAAAAAATTTGTTCTTTTGTGTATTATTTTGAGACAATGAATATATTTACTTCATTTTGAGATTATAATCAGAACCAGTACCTCATGAACAATCACATTTATCTTCAATTGAGTAGATTTTGGTACGTCGCAAGACAAATACTGAAGCTTGGAGTTGATCCCAAAAAGATCAGCTTTTCAAGAGAGGAATTGGACAATGGATTCCTGTCATTGACCTCATGCAAAATGACCACCCTAAAAAAGTGGTGCTAGAAGGAGGGCCCCTTTAGACTCCCAAAAAGGAAGAAAATATGGCAAAGTTTCAAAAAAATTCACTTCTACAATAATCTGCACTTCACAAAAAGTTTAGAAAATTTCTTGAGTTTTTGATAAATTTAGGTTTGCATCTCCATAGCTCTGCAAGTAGACAAGTCTACAACTATGTAGATCTGTAGATCCACAACTTCACAGGTGCATAGGTGCACAAAACTCTATGGTGTGCAAAATTTAGAGAGCTGAGAAAGTGTACTTCTATAAAGGTGCACTTTTTCCAAGAGTTGATGCAAGCTAGAGGATATTGATCCAAAATCCCCATTTCAGTGAGCATTAATATCTACACCAAGTCCACATGAGTTTCTCAAGTTTACCCACTTCCACAAACCACGTAGTGACAAGGGAACATCTCAAGTTCAACCACTTCCATTCAGAATTTTATCATCTTCTTCAACTCCACCTCCACTCTAACCACTTGGTGGGCCACCACATGTTCCAATAGCTACTCCTCAACAACCACTATTAGGTCCATAAAACCCTTCAATGGCCTTTTTCACAAATGCTATAGACTCACCAATAAACTTGAGAGGTGCACTCCAAGACCTCCCTAAGGATCCTAAGAAGTTTTGCCCCAGATTCATCTATGGTGAAACAAAAACTACTAAAGATCATGTCAAGGTATTCAAAGAAATATATAATTGCAAGCAAGTTGGTAATGAGGATGTGGTTATTCATTTATTTTCCTACTCTTTGGGGGAAATTGCCTTCAATTGGTATATCAATTTGCCACCCAGATGCATTGGATATTGGGACACATTCAAAAAATTATTCTTGGAACAATTCAAAACATTCATCAACCTAGCTATGATACATCAACAATTCATATCAATCAAAAGGGATCCAGGTGAGATAGTTTCCCACTTCAACCATCAATTTCACATGGCCTACTGCAAGTTGGAAATTCCATACACTATACCAGTTGAAGCTGCTATTTAGATTTGTCTGAATGCTATGGACCATCTTACTGCAATCTTTCAGAGAAGACTTCTTGCAACAAATATTGACACATTGGATAAAGTCTTTGCAAAAGTTATCACATTCATGAAGCAAGCCAATCCTAATGGAGGAGGAATGATGCTTCCAATGCAAGCAGTCCCTACAATACCAACATACCCCATTGGAGCACCTATTGTGCCTAGCCAGTTCATATGTATGAATCCAATTCCATTACAACAAGCACTCACTCCATAAAATCAAGAAATAGCATATCTAGGTTATAAGCCTCCAAAAATAACTTTCTTTGAATAGAAGGCCATAGTTCCTGTGGAGATAGATAGTAACCTCATTTTAGAAGTTGTTCAAATGAAGAAGACTATGTCACAAATGAAAAATGAATTAAAATGTCTTAGATAGTCATAAGGACAAAATAACAACTTCCAAAGAAACAATGCTAGCCCCTACAACAACAACAATTTTGGTCATAATTACAAAAGGAACTTCAATGGGAACAATAACAACAACAATGTAGGAAACAACAACAGAGGAAATAACTTCAATCTTCTTGATCATAACAATGGCTTCCAAAGGTAGAACTGACAATGGAACTCCTATCCAAATAATGGAAGCATTCCTTCTAATAACAACAACAACATTCAGTGTGATGATAGCTAGAATGTGTTCAACAATATAATGGCAATCAAGAGATGAATCAAAATTCACATGTAAATGACAATCCTCCTCCTATAAAATTCAATGCTATGCTATTAGAATCCTATGATTTTGCATAGAATACACAAGTGGAACAACCAATGAGTGAGGAATTCTCATTCCCATTTAGTCAGGAACTTGGTATTCAACATGATGAGATGTTTTTTTTTCGTAATGATAATTGGAACACATACAATATTAGAAATAGAAAGGAACCTTTGATAGATGGGATTCCTCTAGGTTTACAACCAACTTTGCCTAATCCAAGAGCAAGTAACAATCTACCACCAGTAAGACTAGTGTATGGATGACAACCAAATTGAAATCAAGTGAATGTACCAACAATACTAAAGAATCTCACTTGGTCCATTGAAAAGTACAATGTGGTAGAGGATTTGAAAAGAACTAAAGCCAATATGTCCACGTTTGAGATGTTATAGAATTTTCCACAACAACAAGAAGCTCTTATGAAGACACTAGATTAGACAAAGGTTTCCCATAATACGAATGATGTCCCTCAAAAGACAGTATCTCAACAAGTGAATGTTGCAGAAGTAATGCCCACTATGTTCAAAGACAAAGTTGAGGTAGTCTTTTTTTTGCTTAGCATCAGGATATACAGGAAGAATCTTCACAATTGCCTCATTGATTTAGGAGCTTCATGTAATGTGATTCCATTATCAATAACTCAAAGAATAGGAGTTAGTCCTCAAACCTCTAATCAAGTGGTGATATAGTTTGATAAAATAGAGGTAAAATTCATTGGTGTTCTAAAAGATGTGTGGATACAATTAATAGTTGACCCTCAAATTCAGGATGTTATTGACATACATGTGGTTGATATCCTTGAAACATATGGGTCGCTCTTGAGTAGAGAATGGACAAAATCCCTAAGAGGATGGTTTTCTACAGACTTCACTCAATTATGGTTGCCATGGGAAGGATTGAACAATCAAATTAAGAAAGATGCTGAGCCCAAATTGAAAAAAATGATAAAAAAATTACAATGCCTCAAATGAGATAGCATTCTTACAATCAGATTTGGGTTCATACAAAGTGATGATATTGGATATGGTTCTAGACAATACACTTCAAGATTAGAATGAAGGACCTAAGCTGCTAGTACCCAAAAGTGAAACCGTGACACAGTTCATAGATAGTATGGTGACTAATTTATAATGTTTAGGAGAGGAAGCTGATCCCAACATCCTCCTCCTTCTAGGATTTTTTTGGTTGCACAAATTTAGTCACTCTAAGTTTGAATGTTCATCATGTCAAGAAGCAGAAGCAAAGGTACTAACAAATAAATGAAAACAAGGATAAAAACACCCCAACAGATGAACTCATTGAATGCCAAAATTCAGTAAACTTATCCAACCTTGTTGAAAAGATTGAAGAGGAAATTGAGTATTTAAATCTTTCATACAATGATACCTCTTCAAATGGGGGATATTTCTAATCTCCTCCTCCAGGGATGATTAAAGTACAAAGAAGAAGATGTGTGTGAAAGGTATAGGATAGATTTCAATAGTCATTCATCTTGAACCTAAAGTTAAGGAAATCAAAGAACTAATAGGGGAAATTCAAGATAGACAAGAAAAATACACACTTCCTCTATCTACAAATTATGAAGGGGACTCATCAAGTCCTACACAAGGAAACTTACAATGGGTTACTAAGAAACAATCATTCAAAGCTCAAGTGAAAGAGAAGTTAAGGATGAATAAGCATAAAGTCAAAAAACCCAAGGAAAATGCAATTTGGAAACTCCACTTTGATGGTTCTAGGTGCAAAATGGGAGTTGGTTTAGGTATCAAATTGGTCACCCCAAAAGGTAGGTCTTTCTATGTTGCATATCGATTACAATTTATATGCACTAACAATGTTGCAAAGTACGAGGCATTAATCTGAGGACTTCTCTTTGCACTGGAGAAAGGAGTCACAACTCTCATAATTGAAGGAGACTCTCAATTGGTCATACGACAAGTGAAATCAATATACTCTTGCAATGATAAAAGATTGCTTGCTTACAAAAAAAGGGTATGGGATATATTGGATGATTTTGAAGCTTTAAACATCAAATCCATTCCAAAAAAAAGGAACATGGTAGCAGATGCTCTCACCATCTCAGCAAGTGCTTTGCAACCAGTTGAAAGGACAAAGTTGAAAATATTTTTAGTGGAATCAGTTGCTATTCCATCCATTCTTGACAATATCACAAACTTTCAGGTCTTTCAAGATTATCAACATATACTTGAGTTTATCATATGTAGTTGCCATTTTGAGGGACAAGATTAATGATACACTAGATGACAAGCCTAAAGATGATGAACTTGAAGATGAAGATGGAATTCTTAATTTGAAAACCAACACTATTCCAAAAGTAATGGTTGAACTTGAACGTATCTTTGATCATGATGAATTAGCACTCAATAGAAGGGTAATCTAAGAAAAGGGAATCAAAGAATGTGACTCATACAATTTGAGTACTAATGAAGAACCAAGAATGGTATAGTTAGGAAAAGCACACAACTCACAAGAAAGGGAAGACATGCTCAAATTACTCACCAAGTATAAGAATACGATTGCTTGGAGCTATGGAGAGCTAAAGACTTACGATCCTAAGATTACCACACATGACATCTCGCTAAAACCAAATGCCAAACCATTTCGACAAAGAGAAAGATCAATAAATCCTCTCATTGAAGCACTGATCATGAAATAAGTAAAGAAGTAACTACTAGATGCTAAGATCATATTTCCTATCCACCATTCCACATGGGTGAAAAATTTGGTTCTTGTGTGGAAGAAGACTGGAGAGATTTGTCTTTGTCTTGACTTTCATAACTTGAATCTAGCATCCCAGAAAGACCATTATCCTCTACCCTCACTTGATGAGTTCCTAAATTTTTTAAATGGTTCAAAATTTATGTCTTTCATAGATGAATATTTAGGATATAATCAAGTGATGGTTGATGAAGAAGATAGGCTAAAGATGGCTTTCAGAACTAAGTAGGGAACTTTTTCTTACAAAAGAATGCCTTTTGGATTGATTAATGTGGGAGCTACATTTCAATGAGAAATGGATGAAGCCTTCAAAGGATTGATTAAAAAATGTATAGTTATCCAGATACATGACTTGACTATCTTTTCAAAAGATCAAAGTACCCACATTGCTGATCTAAGACAAGTATTCAAAAGATGTCATAAATATGACATATCTCTCAATCCTAAGAAATGTTCATTTAGCGTTACTAAAGGAAAGCTCCTAGGACATATTATTTCTGAAGCTAGAATCTCCATTGATCTAGATAGAGTTGAATCTATTATGAAATTAGCACCTCCATACAATTGGAAGGAATTGAAGTCTTTCTTTGGAAAGATAAACTTTGTGTAAAAATTGATAAGTGGATTTGTAGAGATAGTTCATCCCCTTAATGATTTACTCAAAAGGGGGGCTAAAATGGAATGGGTTCTAAAGATAAAGAAATCATTGGAAGATATCAAGGTTTCCATTTCAATGGCCCCAGTTTTGGCGAATCTTGATTACAAGTTACCTTTTAAGATCTATTCCTTTGCTTCCATACATTCTTGTGTAGGGGTCCTAACATAGAAAAGGGAAAAGGAAGATGAGAGACCAATTGCTTTTATGAGTTATCCTTTAAAGAATGCAGAGTTGAATTATTCACACCTTGATAAATAATCCTTTGTGTTGATCAAGGCAGTAAAGAAGTTTCGTCACTACATACTAAGAAGTAAGGTGTATGCAATTGTACCTGATCCAATAGTAAAGACACTTTTTGATGGAAAATGAACTTGGTGAAAGGAGAGGAAAGTGGATGGCCATACTTCAGGAATTTGATCTCAAAATTCAATTTATGAGATTAGTTAGAGGTCAAGGGTTGTCAAAGATGATAGTTGATAACCAAGATGGAAATGAAAAGGAATTCAAGTTTGACAATGAAACAAATGAGGATGATTATAAAAGGATGGTTGTGTCACAAGGTGATATTAATTAGGGAGTGGTGACATACATTGATATCAAGACATTGTTTATTATCTACTATAAGCTCAGTGTCCCAAGTGGATGAATAGTTCACAATGTAGGGGACTTAAGATGAAATGCGAGTCCTACATGCTACTTGATAACAAGTTGTATAAAAATAACTATGAAGGGATCTTTCTGAAATTCTTAGCATGGGAAGAAGCCAAGGAAGTCTTGGAACATTTTCATGACAAATATGGTACAAGACATGGTTTAGCAGAAGCAACAACTCGCATGATTTTAAGATCGGGTTATTTTTGGCGCTTGATATTCAAAGACACTTTTGAGCATGTATGCTCTTGTTATATTTGTCAAACCAATGCCAATAGAAAAAGGAATTTAGAAATTCCCTTATAGCCTATATAGGAGATACACCCCTTTGCAAAGTGGGGGTTAGATTTCATTGGTTTGGTGAACCCACCATCATCAATCAGACATGCATTTATTCTCATAGCTATCGATTATTGCACATGATGGACATAAGGAGAAACATTTAGAAATTGCACTAGTAAGGTGGTGACAGTCTTTTTGGAAGAACATATTGTTACTAGGTTTGGAATTCCATTTTCCCTTATGTGTGATAATGGGTTTGCTTTTGGATATGCATTCCTAACCCAATGGGTTTTTGAAAATCAAGTCATTATCAAGTTCTCTTTAGATTACTACCCACAAGGAAATGGGGTAGTGCAATCTACAAATAAGAACTTGATCATAGTAATAAGATGATTATTGAAGGAGAATCCTAGGGATTGGAATACACAACTAAAATATGCCCTATTGATAGATCGAGTGAGAGTAAAAAATGCTTTGGGAACTTCTCCCTACTTGCTTGTTTACAGACAAGAGCTAGTATTTCTGCTCAACCTCAAAATTCTTGTTTTGAAGTTCATGAGTGGGTATGTTGAAGATGTTGACAAAGTACAAATTATATTGATGAATCTTCTAGAGATAGATGAAAAATGGATAGCTACATTGAAGCATATGGATAAACACTAGGCTATTGTGAAAAGATGGTTTGACAAGAGAGCCATGATCAAATCAATCAAGATTTTTGACCTTGTTCTACTCTGGGATAAGACAAAAGAAAAGCCAAGCAGCCATACAAAGTTTCAATGCTTGTGGATGGACCCTTACCAAATCATGGAAATTCTCAAAGAAAACATTTTTAGGCTCAGTTCCTTACAGGGGGAATTGCTTCCCTTGCCTGTAAATGGGTAGTTTTTGAAGCATTATTTTGAAGCCTAAAAGAAAAAATAAAATAAAAATTAGTTAGACTTTATTTCTGCATTTAGCTCAATTTTCATTCCTACAAGCATGTTTATTTCTACAAGTGTGTTTACTTTCATGTTTTGTATTTTCTTTCAGTCGTGTGTTTCCTTTCAAAGTTGTGTTAGTCCTAGGGGGTAAGGTGTACTTGAGATTTTCTCTTAAGATTTCACTAACCACTCTTTGGTTTCAATTTTAGTAAGAGGTATTTCTTTGTCAAAATATTTGGATGATTGTGTGTCTTATAACAACCAAGAAACCAACATTTCTTGTGGAAATAAGGGATTTTTAGTCTAAAAATTAGAAGCCTAGATCTACGAATTCTCAACACTTTGCAAAATTTAAAAATTTAACTATTTTGGGTGTTGTTGAATTGAAGTCAAAGATGATGAGAGATGATCCAAACTTCAACTGGTTCAAATAGGAGTGGTCCCCTCAAAAGGCTACTAAGATCATTTATTGGTGTGAGAGTTTCCCAAAAGTTCTAAAAGAGGTGTTCACAAGAGATCAAATCCAAGAAATGAAACCAATGTCCTGACTACACAGTCTAAACATAGTCAGGATACAGAAAATAAAATAAAAAGAGATAGAGAAAAAGGAAAAGAGAAAAATATGGTGTTAAATCTGAAGGATTCTAAAGATTTGAAATGGCAAAAGATACATTTTTAAAACAAAGTATCTTGTATTCAAAGTGTTTTTTCATCAAAAGTAACATTTTGAATTACATGAAACAACCATTCAAAATGCCAAAAAAAAAAAAAAAAAGAATCTAGCATCTTGCCAAGAGTCCTCGAACCAATTCTCTTATCTAGTCAAGCAATCAATTGATAAAGAGCCTTTGTGGAGATTCTGAATGAATGAGCTAGGTGGAGTGGAAGATTTTTTTCAAGTTATCAAAAAAATTTGATAGACTAAATTTTGAGATGTCAAAGGGAATGAATACACAACGCACACACTAAATTTGAAGATTTTGAATTCTAAGATTTGATTGTAAAGTCATCTGAAATATTTTTGATATGTTCAAGATTTGGTTGGTGTTTGACATATGTTGGAGGAGTGTTTGCTGATGAAGAAATGCCTTGGTCATTTTTTCTTTTTTTTGGGGCTATTTTTTGTGGTGTCCACAACACATGCCCCATTCCTCACTAGGAATAGGGACCCCCTACTTTTTTTTTCTAACTCCCAGACTCATAGTTTGAGAGTCAGGAGAGGGTTTTAAAGGTTAGAAAGTATGAGTCATGAAAATTGCAAAAACACAAATAATAATAATAATAATAATAATAATAAATGATTTTAAAAGTTCATGCACATAAGCATGTGTGCAGGCAGAGTGCATGATGATGCATCACACACCCCGTAGGTGCGGTGGGGGTTATAAAACCCCCACACCTTGACCTCTTTCAAGTGCTTGTGTTATTTTTTTAGTTGGTATCTTTGGAGGGTTTTGAGATAACATTAAGGTAAACATCTATGCCTGCACCATTGGACTATTCACATCATTGGCAATAAGCACTCAAGCTAAGCATGATGCCCACACGATGCACCCTACATGGTGTTCGCACAAAATACCATGTGGGATGCCCACATGGCGCACCTCCTTTGACACTTGCACATCACTAATGTGCTATGCCATGTCATATCCCATAGTTCCTTCAAATTTTTTCTCACCACAACGCTTTGGCCCATGGTGATGCTATGTGTTGCACCATGTTATATTCTGTGGTGCCTTCAAACCCTCACCCATAGTGGCACCTCGACCAATGTCAGTGTTAAGTGCCTACATCACTATTCATGTTGGCGACACTTTAAACATTGCGTGGTGGTGCTTTGCACTGTGCCTATTAAAAATTTTTTTGCACCACTTACTCATTTATGCTCGCACTTAATAAAATATCAAGCCCATGACACCACTCATGCCCATTGCACGTTCACCCATTTTTCTACTATTATTCATTTTTTTAATGATTTAAAATTGCTAAAAAAAAATGATAAATTTTAAAAATAAAAATAAATAAAATAGGAATAAAGTGAAAGAAAAAAAAAAAGCCCAAATGGGATGTTTGTTTTTAATTTTAATTCTTTAGCTTTGATGTTTTATTAGGCTAATAATCATTTTTTTTTTAATGTTTCTTTTTGTACAGCTGATCATATGGCATCCACATTCGGAGTAGCATGCAAACCTATAGTCTTCAAATTCCAAGGTGTACCTTCCAAGTCAAGATTCCACGATGACTATGTAAAAATTAGAGATACCGACCTCAGACACATAGACTTAGGAGAATTTTTGAGAATTTGCAACAAACTAATAGAGAGATTAGCCTCGATCTCTACACTAATCTGTTCTAAGTTGGTGAAGGCAGCATTGCATCCTATGTCAATATAATCAAATAAACTAATCATGGCCTTGTCACAACGTTTCATTCCTAATGAAAGAACAGTCAAGAGTGTCACCAGAGAGGTGGTGTTGGTTCTATGACCTAATAACATTGAGAGGGTCTTCCATCTTCCAAGAGTGGACCAGTTCATGAGACTGTCATATGAAGTAGCTGAGAGATGGTATAGGGAGCAATAATAGGAAGCCATAGAAATCATTTGATTCATTGAGAGAGACTATGGAAAGAGGTTGTTTGATGAAGCCAAAGCACAAGTCACAGCTCTCAGAGCCTACTTCATCCATTTTGAAATATTCACCTATCTATGGGTAGCTGGTGCCTCTATCAATCCTAAGTGTAGACACCTAAATTTGATTACACCACTTTGGTAATCCTATTTAGTTATCTCTAAAGGCATCATTAATTAAGTTCCTGTTTATTTAGTCCTTTGCCATCCCCTAGCTAATTAATTTAATTAATCATCTATAGTCCTAATTGATAAAGGAAATAACCTATTATTTATCAATTAAATCCTATTCTCCTATCTAATTCCAAATCCCAAATTTATTAAAATCACTTTAATAAATAAAAGCCCTCAAATCTAATAGCCCCTAACTTATCCCTAACCCCCCATTTAGCCTAATCCACCCCATCCACCCATACTAACTTAGCTTAGCCACTAACTCACCCACCCTCATGAATGCCATCCACTTGCACATCTCTAACATCCCTAATCTAATCCTAAACCCAAACCTAATCCCCCCCCCAACCTTGTCACATTCCCTAAGTGAGCTTAAGACTTTCCTAAGCCAAATGAAAGTCTCCTCCCTCAAAATATCTCAACCATAAAACTTTATCCCAACCATAAGCCTTCAATGCTCTTACAAGCACTTATGAGGGCCATTTAAAGCCTTGAGCCACCTTTTTTGACTCTTCCTTGCCCTTTCTTCTACCCATTGACCCTGTGATATGTGTCACTCCCTAATTGGTGCTAAACAAGCACAATCCATGTGCTCCCCTTTGAGTGCATCTTAGCCTTCCACAAGCTTTCATCTCTCCTTGCATCTTAGCCATCCATCCCTCAAGCCCTTAGCCTATAAATTGAACCCCCTCCCTTCACAAAATCATCCATCTAAAATTGCAAAGTTATAATGCTATTTTGAGAGCACAAACACTATCAAAAAACCATTATAATGACAAAATCACTTCATGACTCCATTGTTGAAAACTTGTTTCACTTACTCCACCCATCCATTTGAAGTTTTAAGCATAACTTGTGACAATATATTCCTACAATCAAGGACAAATCCATTGCATCATTGTGTTATCCCCTTTAGGAGCCTACCATTCTTGGTTTGCTTCCTTTTTGTAGTGATAACCCTAGGTCCTATCTTAAGTGTTAGCTTGCTGAGTATTGTTGGAGCTTCTATTTAATTAGTTAGTATTCAATTTGCACTACTAATCTAGGTGATACATTTTGGCACGCCCAGTGGGACCCTGCATATGGGTCAATCTAATCATGTTTTTTGGGTTTTATGATAAACTAAAAAAACTAACATTGTTTGCTTACAACTTTTTGTGTTAGGTTTGCTAACATTCTTGCAGGTATGTAGGTTACACTTTCAAAGTCACGCTCTCGACCATATCATCGGTTTCCATTTCTGAGACTTCAAAAAAAATAAAATTTTTGCAAACCCGTGACCACAAGAATGTGTCCCCATGATGCAAGAACAAGGCTATTGACTGGCTAGAATGTGAACCTGTGACGGTGAGTTCGTAGGTCATCACCAGACAGTTTTACCACATGTCCGAAAAACTTTCTCTGCATCCTCACTGACAAATCCTCCTATGAGAATGTGCCTAATAACAGCAAGATCACCATTCCCACCTTGCCACTTCCTATCTTGACATTCTCATGATTGTAATAAACCTATTTCTGTGAGATTTTCATTCCCACTTGCAAGAACGTTGTAAGGGCATAAACCTGGGAGATCGCTTTGTCAAAAAGAGCTCTTAGGTTTTTGGCTCATGTTTTAATTTTTCTTTTTAGCAGTCTTTTCTATCATTCCCATAGTCCAGAGGCTTTGTGGGATCGTCATTCTCGCAAATAGAAAGATAGCAAGATCGATAACTATTTTGCGGGATCGCTAACCCACGTGTAGGAATGTTGATACCATTGCAAGAACGTTGTTTCTCACCTTTTCTTTTGTGTGAATTCTTTCTCCCCTTTTGGTTTGCTTTTAAGTCATTGTCATTCACATTTTCAAATTGGGAAAAATGAACTTGTATGCATAACAACCCCACAAATCAAACACTTAATTTTGGTGCTTTAAAATGAACAAAAACAAACTTTCAATTTTGCATGCAATCTAGGCACACTTCAATTTTTGGGGCATAAAAAGAATCTACATTTTAGAAAATTTCTAAGTTATAAAAACAAATAAAAACACTTTCGACTGAGTTTGTAGTTGGACTCACCCTCTTTAATCATCCATTAATTTAACCATTGGTTGCAATCTTAGTGCCATCTATGGGGATGGGTCTACCTAAGAGGGTGTTAAGTGCTCCACGCAAATCAAACTCCACTCACTTGGGTTTTTAGTGGTTTTTCTAAGTAAGAAAATTCCTTGAATGCACATTAGTCTCGCTCACACTTCATTTGGGCTTTAAAATTGAACACATCCTTGACGTGAAGGGCCTTTGGACGTGCATTTGAAATCGAGCTTCACACACATCTTTTGTTTTGGGCTTAAAACAAACTCACACTAACTCTTGAATGCCTTAAAGAAAATAAATCAATACTTGACGTGGAGGGCCTCTGGGCGCGAAGGTTTATTTCTTGTTGACCCTAACTCTTCTTCATAATTGCATTCTTCGATCAATTTTTACTTTTGCTAGCACTTCAAGTTGGAATTGAACATTTATGTCCTAAACATGTGTGTTTGCAAGGTTTAGAATAGATAACTTAAGTGTCAGTGGAAAAGAAGAATCATGTTTTTTAGCCCAAGTTCATCCAAATCTTCTCTCCCCTTGTCTTCTTTCGAGGCCATCTTTGGTGTATAAGACTAGGATCTAAAACCTTGTTTCTCTTTTATGAAGCCTGCTTGAGGATTTCATCACCCCTTGGGATGACCTGAACTCCCGCGTTCTGGTGGAGTATAAGAATCGAAGGGTGAATCAAAAGACACCTCTCTTGAGATTAGGATTTTGTCACTCGGGCTAAGCCTCAAGGAACTTTATACCCTTGAGAAGTGAAAGAGGAGAAGTGGGTTACTGCTCCTCTTGGCTGTATGACATCTTCTTGGCCTCATCTACAGATTAGGGCCTCACGTACCTTGCATATATCGAGGACTCCCTAGCAAAAGCCAGTTGTCAACCTTGTAGACAACCATCTAGGGTGTTAATGTGTTTGAAGTGACTAATCAAAAAATTTGTAGAACATACACACTCTTTGGCGTAAGTATCATATTCTGGAAATCAAAACTTCTATCTAGTTGTTCTTATCTATTGCTTGATATTCTACTTATTGAATGAATGTTTTCCAAATGTGGTCAATCCTAGCCTAGGGCATACTTAGTGTAGTCACTGCCTCCAGGAAAACCCATAGTTGTGATCCTACCCCTTGGAAATATCTCATGTCAAGCCACCCCAAGACTAAGTTTAAGAAGGCTAAGCTTCCTCAAATACCAGCCTACAAGGAAATTGAAGCAGAGCATAAGAAGCATACCCCCAACTCCAGGATTGCAAAACTAGATCAGATTGAGAAAGATGGAGCTGAAGTAGCATTGCAAATGGAATGGGACTACAAAATCCAAAACCTAACCCTTTGACGTGGTGTTAATACAAGTCTTATCGACAACTCTACTGTTACTCATTCTGATTAGGTCGTTCCTTTTTCCACACACACTTACACCTTTGTAGGTTTAGTCTCTCATCTAGGAATTGCACTATCCCATCTAAGCATTTGAAGTCAGTCCATCTCCTCTCATCTTAGGCTATTGGAGAAAAATCCATCACTTGCATTATTAAAATCTTAGCGTCATCTCCTCACTCATTTAGAAGAATTCTTATCACATCTCTCATCGTCTTGAGCATCCTTGAAACACAACACTTTGTTAGGAATAGGTTGCTTTTGGTGTCCCACATCACCTTGAGCCAAAGGTTAGGGTCGCACCTTTTGCATCACCATCACATTTCCCGCATTCATATTTTAGGAACACACAAGCTTCTTGGACTTAGCATCATATCATTTGGACACCCTTAGTGTCATCCCTCACTACATTTAGGAGAAGCATCCTTTCATGCCACCAACCACACATTTTGGTAGGCACCCATGGAAAAAAGACATGGATCCTGATCACAATGGTAACACATCTCTAGCACAACCGTACTCTGTAGTATCCATGATGCCATCAGATCCACCACTGCAAATCCTAGAAGAACTACGATCATCCATAGATATTGAGGCTTTTATGAACCAACCTATCAACATAATAGATCCTACTCACCCATTGTTTGGATGGCAACCATCTCAGGTAGAACCAGCAAACCCAAATATCCCCTCGACCCAGGTGCTAGATCCCATTCCATAGAACACTCATCCCATCCCCACTCAACCATTGGTGCATACTACATCCCAACCAACCTGAAGTATACCATTTGCATCTACTTCCACCATTTATTTTTCTATTCCACCAACTCCTCTATTTGCATCTAGTAGTACTACCCTTTCATTTCCACCCCATATCACATCTAGTCCATTTGCTCCTCGAATACCACCATCAAGGTCCAATACCTCATCCTCCATCCCACCAAACATTACTATCAACCCCTTTGTAACTAGCCAAAGCTCTTCAACCACTTTTCCTTTGGCACCTTGCAATTTTGCTGCAACACAGACAGCCATCATTAGTCTTCCCCCTAGCACTACAGTCACATTCACACCTTCTACAATATCATCCACTGCTTCACATAGCTATTCACTCCCACCCCTCACCAACTATTTCTCCATGCCACCTTTAGGCAATAGCCCAAATCCACTACCACTACAGTTCTCTACCGTAAACCCTTTGCTGCATGTCAATTACCTTGCGTGTACTCCAAATCCATCCTACTCCCAAGCAGGCACGCATCACACATATATTGGACATGGTATATATTCCCAGAGCATGGCACAAGCATCATCTGCATTACCACCATTCTAGCCACAACCT
The DNA here is from genome assembly GCA_028749045.1 of Cupressus sempervirens. Taxonomy (NCBI): domain Eukaryota; kingdom Viridiplantae; phylum Streptophyta; class Pinopsida; order Cupressales; family Cupressaceae; genus Cupressus; species Cupressus sempervirens. The sequence continues at coordinate 282,079,254 of CM053783.1, read as the reverse complement.
TTACACCAGCAGTATGCCCAAGCACCCACACAGAACTACCTCATAGGGCAGCAGTCTCATAGTTACCTGCCACACCCACCTCCGCAGATGCAACAATATGTACAACCCACATTCTAGCAACCCATGGCATCCACTCCACCAGGGGCACCTAGATTGGGGGCACCTACTCCACCTATAAAATCTGAATGGGAAGAAATGAAGAATGTCCTCAAAGCCCTCAAAGATGGGACAGATGCTAAGACTTTCAAATTTGAAAATGATTGCCCACACCCTTTTGATAAGACTATCACGTTGGCTCCAGTTCCTAAACATTTTGAGGTCCCCAAGTTTGACAAATTTAGGGGGAAAAGTATTCCAGTCACACATGTTAAGGAATTCTATATGCATTCTTAGGAGGTAGCCTATAGTGATGTGTTCCTCATGTGGCTCTTTCCTAAAAGCCTAGCAAGACTAGCCTTGGAGTGGTTCTGTCGTATCCCTCAAGGTACTATTAAAACTTTTGCAAAACTTTCTGAGGTGTTTGTTGCTCAATATACCCATCTTGTTGAAATTGAATTATCTGTGGTGGACCTTGTCCACACCAAAAAAAAAGGAGGAGAAAGTCTTATAGAGTACCTACAACATTGGCAGATACTCACAACAAGGACCTCTTGCACCATCCCTGAGTGCCATCTTGTCAAGATGTTCATAAACAATGCACACCCTAGCCTCGCTCATCACATGGTTATGAATTTTTTGCAAACATACAAAGACATCAAGGAAAAAGGAATGGGCCTTGAGCAATGCCTCATTAAGGATGGTCTCATCAGACTATACAAGGAAAACACCCAGGACCATGGTTCAAGCAATGACAAAACCCAATATTGGAACAAAAACAAGAATATGGTGATAGACGGTGCCACTGACACTCGACAGGTCCATATTTTTGGGGTGGCTACCAATGTTCCCACCACATTTTTCCAACAACAAATTTATCAATAGAAACCTCCTGTGTATCACCCGCCACTCATACAAACTCATCAGCAAGTGCAGGTTCCTCATAATCAAACTAATTCTATCACCCTGGCAGCAGGTAGTAAACCTCGTGTTCAAAGGCAACCACAAACATACACCCCATTAGGGGAACCTCTTGATACTATCTTCGAGAAATTGGCCAAAGACAACCTTTTTCAGTATCCACAAATGCAACCCTCAGAACCCAACTAGTCTAGAGCATCCTGGTACAAAGATAACGAATATTGCAAATTCCATCATGTCAAAGGGCACACTACCCTTAAATGCATGCAGCTTAAGGATTATGTACAAGACCTCATCGATCGAAAAGAGATCATAGTGGGGGCACAACTTTCACCTAATGCAAGATTAATGATGTATCAAAATGCTTTCCCTCCTCATAACACAAACCTAGGAAAGGCACCTACAAACCCTCCTGTCAACAAACCTAACAAATCTCTAGGTAAACAAGGTGACAATCGAGACACGTCTCAAAATTATACCTCAGCATACTTAGACTATGGTAGCTTAATTGGTTGCATATCCCAAGATGAACCATCTGTCAATGTCGTCAATATCAAAGGCCCAGATACTCAGTGTGCAGTCACTACCCATCATACACAACTCAATATAGCTAGTCCATTTATATCCACACAAATCAGACCACCATTAGCAAGACCACCTCCACCTTGAGCATCTCCATCAGAATCACCTTCACTAGGGCCACAGTATAACATCTTGGAATAGCTTGGAACTGGCCTAGATCTCCATCCTAGATCTCTTACAAACAAGCCCACTTTATTAAGAGATCCTTGACAGCACTCTACGTGAGTCACACATCCCTTCTTACATAAATGCCACTAAGTTTCAAAACTTGGTTGGCCATCTTTTAGCCTCATGTGCCTTATCTTTCAAAGCCACTAATATCCCAGTAGTTTATCCCGATGACATCCTCCCACTTCGCATAGCTGTCATGGTTTCTGACTTTCCAGTTAAGCATGTCATGATAGATAATGGATCAGCTCTCAATCTATGTACTCTAAAGTTCATCAAGCAGGCAGGATATACTGAGGCAAATATCATCAATGAGGTGATCACCATCAAGGAATATGACAATTTGGAGTGTACTACTGAAGGAGCCATCTTGCTCCCTATCAGGGTTGTCCTAGTCACTCAGGAAACACTTTGTCATGTAGTTGATCTTAATCTTCCATTTAACATCCTCCTCGGTCGCCCATGGATTGATGCCATGAAGGTTGTTCCATCAACATATCATCAGTGTGTCAAATTTTTGCATAATAGCACTGAGATAACCATCCACATAGATTCTGAACCCTTTGCTTATTGAAATGTGGTTGAAGCTTCATACAAAAATCACTATCCTAGCATCAAAATTGGCACCACCATGGCCAGCTCCTCTAGCACTTGCCATGATCCAGACACTATTTTAGCCTCCACTCTCTCCACAGTTAAGATCAACTACCAAGGTTGTGAGTATAGTCTCACAGATGCTTTTTTTTTTGGTGCTCTACTACTTGACCCACATACTCAAGGATGCCCAACACATCAAGGGCCTATACCAGAAGCTACCTCTTGACTTCACCAATTGGGAACTACCACATTTGTCACCAAAGGTATCCTTGATGGAGCAGAAAATACACCAGACATTAACAGAAGCATCCCCAGTCACATCGCTTGGCCACGGATCAATGGGATTATCAAGGAGGTGGTTTAGGTTGCCAGGAATCAGGTATGAGATAGCCTATAGAAGCACACCAAGGGCAGAAAACCAAAGGCTTGGGCTATGGACTCCCCACAATTGGGGGCACTACAACAAAAGGGCACGCCTTTATGAACATCCAAAACACTCTCGTTGAGGTTGAAGATATCCTTGAGGAAGTTGAAAAGAAAGCTTACGACAATATTTTCCTTGACAAAATAATCCTTGGAGCCTCTGTGCTTTGCCAGTTATCCTTGAACCTCATAGAACTCCCCCTTGCTCACCCCGAACTCATAGATTGGGACCAACTGAGTTTCGTTCATGTTGATGTGTTCTCTACTAAGCACATGCTCATCAAATTCATGGGGGCAAAAATGCCACATAAACGGCCACCTCCACCATTGACATATGTCTACAAGCTGGACCCCACAGGTTACTTCGAGGAGGAGGAAATCTCTAGTTGCGAAAATGAAATTCCAAAAGAAACAAAAAAGCAAAAAGATAAAAGAAAAACATCCCATGGTGAAAAATCCTCTGGAGCGCCATTGGGTGACTCAAAAAATGAAACAAAAATAAAGGATGTATCCAATGGTGAAAACCTCTCAGAGGCACCTGAGGATGGAGATTTCATCCTCCCCCCATAGGAGCATCGATCTCCTATATCTTCAATTTTGACAGAATAAACTCGACCTCTAGATATCTGTTTGATAGAGATACCACATATCACATACATCATAGCCTCTTTACCACCAAAACAAGAAAAACTTCTTCTTCAAGTCCTCCATGAAAATATAGGCGGCTTTGCATGGTCATATTAGGATATGCCAGGGTTGGACCCCAAACTAGTTGTACACCATCTGGCAGTCAATCCAGGGGCCAAGCCCGTCAAGCAAAAACTTCAAAAAATGCACCCCAAGGTGGCATTATTAGTCAAAGCAGAGCTAGAGAAGTTGTTATAGGCCAAAATCATTTGACCAATAGATTATTCTGAATGGATTTCTAACATGGAACCTATTACCAAGCCCTCAGGTGATATCAAAATTTGCACCGATTTTTGAGATCTTAATAAAGCCTATCCAAAACATGACTTTCCATTGGAAAATATCAACATGATTGTGGATCTCACTGTAGGTCATGAAATCTTGTCACTAATGGATGGTTTCTCTGGATATAATCAGATTTGTATAGCAGAAGAAGATCAGCATAAGATAGCATTTACTACACCTTGGGGCACATTCTACTACAATATGATGCCATTTGGGTTAAAGAATGCTGGAGCAACCTATCAGCACATAATGATAGTCATCTTCCATGACCTAATCCATAAGATACTTGAGGATTACGTGGATGATATTCTAGTCAAATCTCTCAATGCTTTGGATCACTTATCTAACCTCGAGGAAGTGTTTAACCAACTGGCAGTATATTGTCTCATGCTAAATCCAAAGAAGTGTGTATTCGGTGTTACTTCAGGAAAGCTCCTAGGTTTTATTATGTCACAATGCAGTATTGAAATTGACTGTAAGAAGGTCAAAGCGATCATGGATATGGCTCCTCCTAAGACACTCAAGCATCTTCATTTTTTACAAGAAAAACTCCAATTAGTCCGGCGTTTCATTTCTCAACTTGCTGATAAGTGTCAACCTTTCACTCACTTTCTTAAGAAAGATCAAAATTTCAAATGGGACCCAGCTTGCCAGTTCAATTTTGAGCTCATCAAGCAATACTTAGCTAATCCACCTATTTTGGTTCCTCCATTTGTAGGGCGCCCACTCATATTGTACGTCACTGCTACTCCTACAACATTAGGTGCTCTACTAGCACAACTTGACAATGTAGGGGAGGAACGAGCTATTTATTACATCACCCGAACATTAGTGGGCTATGAGATTAACTACACGCCAATGGAGAAGGCATGCTTAGCAATAGTGTTTTCCACCCAAAAGCTACGTCACTACATGCTGAGTCACACTGTACAACTGATATCAAAGATTGATCCATTAAAATATATGCTCTCCTGTACAGTACTCACCGGATGCCTGGCAAAATGGGTTATGCTTCTCAGTGAGTTTGACATTCAGTATGTGGACAGAAAGGCCATCAAAGGCTAGGCTATTGCAGATCACCCACTCATCATGGAATTTCTAGATGAATACCTCTGTTTGATAGAAAAACAATCACTCTGGAAGCTATATTTTGATGGCTCCTATACCTCTCATGGCTCCGGTGTGGGCATACTTTTGGTTACACCTCAAGGAAACTACATTCCTAAATCTATCAAGCTACAATTCTGGTGTACCAATAAAATTGCAGAGTATGAGGCCCTTGTTACAGAACTCAAAATTGCCATTGAATGGAATATCATAGAGCTTCAAGTCTATGGTGATTCTCAGCTTATCATCAAACAAGATTTGGATGAATATCAAACCAAGGATGACAAATTACTACCTTACAAAGACCTGGTTGATCAACTAAAGGAGAATTTCACTCAGATCCAGTTCATACAGATCCCTAGACTCCAGAATAAGGCAGTTGATGCTATGGCTACTATTGGTTCTCTCTTAGAAATACCACATGAAGCTACACAGTATGAATTCTTGGTTGAGTAGCTGCATGAAGCTACATATGAGAACAACAAATCAACATGGGTTTCTATCTTGGTTGGTCCCAATCTCCATGGTACCACAAAATTCATGCTTACCTACTAAAGGGTATCATATCTCCTCACCTCACACGAACCCAACGCCAAAACCTTATTCACAAAGCTTCCCATTACACTATCATCGCCTAAACCTTATATCGTCATGGTTATCATGATACTCTCTCTCGATGTTTAGATCAAAATGAGGCTGTGATGGCTCTCAAAGAGGTACACATTGGACTTTGCAGTGCTCACATGAGCGGGATGGTGTTAGCAAAGTAGATCCTTCAAGCTAGATATTATTGGCCTACTCTAGAACATGATGCATGTGAATTTGTGAAGCGATGTTTACCTTGTCAACAACATGGTAATTTAATCCGGGCTCCAGCACAAGTCTTACAATCCATTGCACCACCATGGCCTTTTTCCTACTAGGGTTTTGATCTGGTTGGTCTTATTGCGCCACTTTCTTCAGAAGGGCACAAATGGATAATCACCGCAACTGATTATTTCACTAAGTGGGTTGAAGCAGTTCCCCTTGTTACTGCCCTGGGAGTTCAGGTGTCCAAGTTTATATTATATCACATCATATATCGCTTTGGCATCCTAGCTACTATTTTCATAGACCATGTAGGTAATTTTGAAAACCTAAATATGGAGGAATTGTGCACTTCCCTTCGCATCCACCACCGCTTCTCGAGCCCATATTTCCCACAAGGTAACGGTCAGGTTGAGGCAACTAATAATACCCTCCTCAAAATCCTCAACAAAGTTGTCAATGAATCTGGCTGTGATTGTCATTTACAAATTAATCCTGCCCTATGGGCATACCGCACCTCATTTCGTACAGCCACTGCTACAACTCCATACTCCTTGGTCTATGGTGTTGAAGCAGTCTTGCCTATTGAGGTTGAACTGCCATCACTCTGAATTTCTCTCTGAGGATAGATATCTAATGAGGAATATAGAGTGGTTCGACTTACTCAACTTGACCTACTTGATGAAAGAAGGCAACAAGCCTATGACCATCTCATGGCCTATCAAAGTCACCTTAAGTGTTGTTTCAATAGAAATTCCATCTGCACAATTTTCACAAAGGTGACATGGTCCTTAAAGAGAATATGAAGGTTCAAGCTGATCGAGAAAAGAAAGGCAAGTTCGAGCCCACTTGGCTTGGTCCTTATGTAATCACAACATCTTTTGGCTCAGGAGCTTATCAACCATCTACCCTTGAAGGTGAAATCCTAAATGATCCTACTAACACCATTCACCTCAAGAAATTCTATGCCTAAGAACAGAATTTACAATTAAAGGAAAGAAAGAAGACAAAAAAAAAATTTGAAAAAATAAAGCATCCAATGGTGAAAACTTGGCAATTCAAGCGCCTTGGCTAGGTCCTTGGTGAAAACCTAAAAAATAGGTGCCAGGTGTACTACAGCTTCTCCATTATCTATTATCGATGTACACCCCTTTGATTGCCCCTCCATATCCTATCACTCATCCCATTTGCTTTTCTAAAGGTGTTCCTTATCGTTATCTGCCATACTTCACAACATCATCCTGTAAGTACTTCGCACTATGTAGCATCCCATCTCATTTGTAGCATCCTATGTACCATACCTGATGTACCCTACCATTGTACTCTCCTAGATCTACCTTGTCACATGCCTTTTATCCTTAACATATGTAGCATATACTACCCATGTACAAATGTGTCTCATACCCCATGCACTAACCCATGTCCCCCATATACCATACCTATGTGAATGCAACAATAACTAGACCCCTGTACATAAATCGCGCTTCACATAGACCCACCTCCATAGAATCATGTATTATTAACAACACTATCTCCTCATCCTGAGCTTTCCCTCGTCGTGCATATACCTACTATGTTTTGCTATCCAAGTCTTGAGTTCCCATATCCTTAAACTGATCTCACTTGTACATACTATCTAGGTCTTGTTTACAACCCGTTAGGAGCTTGTCAGTTGATCTCTTTGGAAAACATCTCCTTTTTCACTTTGCGAAATCTTTTTGTTTCTCCTTTGATTGATTGTTTCCCTGTACCTTTTGTTTTTTCCTCCTCAAGATTGCCATGATCATTTCATATCATGGTGTATTTTGACTGGAGCACCTCGGGAGGTTGGGTTCAATCATAGTCTTTCATTGTTTGAGAGTTAGTTGATATTATCCTTGCATATTTCAAAGCACATTTTCATCTTTCGATAATACATGATGCACTTGGGTAATCTCGTTTGCTTGTGGATCATCCAACATCATTCCAACACTGATCTCTTCGAGACTCACATGTGATGTTGGGGCAATCCTTGCTTGCCTATTTGAGTCAGTCCTATGGAAATTTGGGGAAAAGGCCTTGATGTTCTTAGTAAACTTGGCAGATCCCTAACAAATCCTATATCAAATTAAGTGTTTACACTACATTGTGGTACTTCCTCATGAAGTACCCCATGCTCAAAGTTTCCCCTACATCTCCCTCCTTGGTATCCTCCTCCTTGTCATCACCCCTTTTCCTTGAACTATCACTTTTGTACATCCTCAGACTCATTCAATTCAAAACCCATGCATATGCAATCTTATCTCCTGATGTGATCCCTATCATAAATTACTATCCTAGCTCTCAAAATCTTTGCTATCCTCCTGACTGTGAGTTTATTGGTTACTCTTTTTCCAACATTATTCTCCTTAGAGTCAGTATCTCCTATGATCACGTTCCATATCATAGAACCCTATCATAAGTCCAAACAATTGTTATCTTATTCCACTATCATTATTTTTCTTACATCTCTTAAAAATGATCTCGTATGTTATCTTATCATCACTTGTATCCTTTATCATATCATGACATATCATTATGCTTGATCTTTTTATGCTATTCTCACAGGATTTTCATATGTCATAGATGTACCCTTTAGTTTGTATTCATTTATGTATCATAACTTCACTGTTCTCTCTTAGGGTTCATTTTTAGCATAGTCATTCATCATTAGATTAGGGTTCATTTTCATAGTCATTCATCAATGGACTGTGGTTCATTTTAGCATAGTTATTCATCATTCAATTGTGCTCCCTTTTTAGCATTATCATCCTTTCTCATTAGGTTAGGTCTCATTTTAGCATCTATGATAAAAGTTGTACTTCATTTTTTAAATTTTGAATTCATTTGTATTTAAACTTTTATCCATCCTTATTTTGTGTTAACATATCCAAAGTGTCATGACATTATATTCATTTTTCTATATCATAAATCGGTTATTTATCCTTTAGTTGGTGATTCATTTTACATTTGTCACTTATTTTTATAGTTTGTACTTAGCATCATACAAGCATCATATCTAATACTCTCCAAAACAAATCCATTTTTTGGGATCACATCACATCTATCATAAAGTAACATCACATCATTAGGATCATATCAAAAACCTATCATACTACATGATATCTATCATACAAAAAATCTCATCATCATCACATCATAAGGAAAATCATAAGGAACATCATGTCATTAAGCATCATATCAAATCACATCACATTTGTGCTACCATAGATCAAAAATCACATCACATCATATCTGCACTATCATAGTTGAATCACATCAAAAACATATTGTATCATGTATACAATGTCATCAAAAATCACATTTGCATCACAAACTGTCAGCACAATCAAAAGAATATAAACACATGTCACATCTTGCATCACCAACTGTCAGCAATATCAGCAACATCACTATCTATCTAGCATATCTCAAAAAAAAACACTCTACTAGTCCATAACACATAGAAACACTAGAATCATCATATCTATACACCAATGAAAGAATGAAAGAATAATATTCCATCAGTATACAAATGTCCATATCATACAAATGGATCTGAGCCCACATAAAAAACTCTCCATGTATCTCACAAACGACTGCTCTACACAAAAAGCTCATCATATAACATGACTCCAGCCTGTCACTGGTCACTACTCTGCCTCCCCTACCTCTGGCGCTAGTGGTGGTAGAGGTGGTGGCCTCATCAATCCCCCTCCTATCTCAGAGCTCTCTGCCTCATCCCTCCCCATCCTTGTGTCTCGCCTCTGGCTATGTCCTGTCTTGTGACTCTGCCCTGTGTGTTGAGACCCACCTATCCTCTATGAGCCCCCAGTGCCCCATCCACTGTCCCCTCCACCCTGCATCCCTGTGTGTGTCCCTGGTGTACCTAACCGAGTCGATCACCTATAACACTCAATTTTAGATGCTGGCACCACTACATGGTACCTGCCTCAATAAAATACAACTCTCTCACGCAGATCCTCCACCTCATCCTGGAGTCTCCTCAGCTCATCCAAGCCCCCTCCCACTGCTGCCTGTGCTCTCAACGTCACCACCTCCACCACCAGTGCATCCAACCTACCCTGCGCTGCCTCCCTTTCTCAACTCACCACCTCCAACCTACCCTTCATCCACCCCAGCTCCATCTGCAATTTTCCCACTTCTAGCCCTGACCTATCCGCCTACCCCTACGCGATATCTCGCTCTTGCCTGAACTGATCACATTCTATCTAAAGCTAATCTCGCTACTGTTGTGTATCCCAGAGCAGCTGGCTAATGGCCTCATGGGCTTGCTGTAAGGAGGCATAATGCCCCACCAATCCATGATCTCCTCCCTGGGCAGACGATCCCCCTACATCTCCTCCTGCTGGCCTCTGCGGCCCCTACTCCTCTGCCCCCTACTCTCCTCCTCTCTCTAACACCTCTTGCTACTCCCTTGCTCTCCTCTCTGGCTGAGCTCCCCTCTCCTCACCCCAACCCTCCTCCTCTGTCGAGCTGGCTCCTCCTCCTGGATAGTAGTTGTTGCCTGCTGTCTTAATCTTCAGGCCACATATTGCCCCTGTCAGGTTGCTTGAGCTCTCTCGCCTGCCACTATCGCTGCCTTCGTCCCCTGTGCTCTCCCCATCGGCCTCGACCGCACCCACGTATCTCGATACTCCTGGGTAGAGCCCACATATGGTAATCCCCCAAACCACACCCATTGTTGTGGCTCCAACTCTAGCCATGCTCTCAAAAGCCCATCGCATCGTAAGGCAGGCCCATACATCGACACTGGCTCACGTGTCACCCTCTAATACTACTGTGGCTGCCCTAAAGCCACTTGCTGCCATCCAAACTGTCAGAGTGCCCTGTCTAGCCTGTACTATTGTGCTATATACTCCCACCATCCAAACACAAAACATGGCGATATGGTGTACGACAGCTGCTCTCCATCCTCAGCCCACGGTCCTAGGCTCATATATGGTCTCCACACCACTACTGATATCTCATCAATGACCACCTGCCAGTAATCTATTGAATTTGTATGATGATATGTCAAGGGCTTGGCCCAACTGTATACCACTGGCTCCTCTACCTGTCTGTCCCTTCGCCCCAATGGCCTCAACACGGCAATGTGCTCCCACGCCCACACCTGTAACAATGTTGAGAACCCAATGCTCCTCCCCTACTGGTCACCACCCTGGTACACTATCTAGTGGAGATCTTGATATAGCTCTACCAACATCAGTGAAACCCATGCCACTGGGTGCCCTGCATCCACTATTTGCATCACCACTAGAATCAGTGCTAGTGTAAATCCTTGTACCCTCTGTATCTAGGGTAATGTACCCCTAAACCACCCCTAGCACATAAAAATAGATCCTCCTCTCTATTGCCACCCCATCTAAATGCTCATCCAATGCAAATTGTCCCCACCAGATCCTATACTCAACACTTGGCCCCATCAACCTCTGAATGACTGCATCCACTATCATCTCCCTCGTTGCCATAACTGGTGTCCCTCGTATTGACAATCTGAATATCTGATACATGTCCTCTAGTGTCACTGTCATCTCCCTCATCGGCAGGTGGAAGGTCACCATCTCACTATGTCATCTCTCACACAATGCTATGTCCATCGCCATGTATGTCCGAGTATGGGGCAACCTCGCCAAGTACCCAAGTCCGATCGCCTCAATCCTCACCCAATCTGCCGACGTCAGCATCCCTCTCGCCCACAATACTACCGCTCGTCACTCCCGTGATACTAAAGCATCCAGTGACCATTGCACACCATAAAACTAGTCAGATATCAGTCTTTCTATATTAGATTTTCATCCTCCATCCCTCGCCTTACCCAGCCCCCCCTTGTTTCAGCATTTTGTTTAACCGTCCGTGTTCTCGTGAACCCACGATCTCGTGATGTTCGCAAACTCGTGTTCCTACCGGCTTACCTTCCAGCAGGTTTGCAAAGTTCCTTTTCCTCATTTTACTCTTTAAATCAGCACTCCCAGCAGCACCAAAATTACGTTCCTGCCAGTTAATTTTCTCGCAGGATTGCTGCTTTGACTCTTCTACCATCTGTCTTTGACTTGCATTCCCACACACGCTTCCTTGCAACCTCAGCAACCCATGTTTCTGCAAACATATATTCCAGCAAAAATGCACCTTTGCCTTTTCATGCTCTTTCTCATCCCTAGCTAGCAAAAATGCATTTTGGTGCCATAACTCGCGTTCCTTTTCACGAAATCGCAATCCTGCCAGATTTCCATCATTTCTGCAGAACCTCCTACCCCAAGATCACGATCCTATTGATCCTGCTCGCGTTCCCATTGGACCCATACCTATGGGATCACATTTCTTCTTTCACGGGAATGCTATAAAATCTCAACAATGCAAAAATAAAGAAAAGTTTTTGGTCCTACCGATCAATCTGGTGTCTCCCGTACTGACACCCGTCGCACAATGTTTTCCCGATGCTTTGGTCACCCACCACCCACCATCATAATCTCCAATACAGAGCTCCTCATAGCAATATCTCCTCGTCCATCTAAGCGCAAATGAACCTTCCTTGCCCCCTTTCAGCCCCTTATAATGCCCCCCCCCCCTAGTCCCTTAACTACCCTTCTTGGTCCTCCCAACCTTGACAATCCATTCCCATTTCCCACCCAATGAACAAAACATAGCTTATCCCATTGTAACATCTATTGGTCCATTAGTTTGTCCATCCTTTTTACCCCTTGTATTATTATATCTCTCCAGCTTTTGTGCCCATTCATCCTTGCTCAACCCTCTTACACACATCGCACATCTTGGTTAGCTATTCCACTACATCCTTTTGTTGCATCACACCTTTGCATCTTTGTTTGTTTATGTGTTGCCTAGTATCGCTTCCACGCTACTTCCTCTAGGATTCATGTGCACTACTGGGGCACTCCTTGCATTTTTGTTTTACATCCATTTGTCAGTCCTTTGGACTGTTGGTACAAAGGCCTTGCTATTTTTGGTAACCTTGGAAATTATCCAACATTCCTATATTAAATCTAATGCTCAAAACTACGTGGTGGTCCTTCTCTTTGAAGTATACCCCCGCTCAACCCGCTTCAATGGATTCCCTGCCTCTCCATTATCCCATCATCCCTCTCCCTCTCTTGGATTCCTTTTTATAGCACTCCACTCCTTCGTCCTCCCGCAATCCTAGATCGCCTTACACTTGCTTTCCTCTTGTGCATCTAATCCTCCCTTTATCATTCTCCCTCAGTGAGAGTTTGAGCTAATCTAACCCCTTCCCTTTGCCATCTATGTCTTTGCTCCTCTCTGATTCTTGTATTTTTTATCAAGAAGCCATCATGCCTCATTTCTCTCCTCGCTGCCTTCTTGAGGGGGCATCATCTAAGTCTACTCTCTCCTCTTCTTATCCGAGACTGTGGAAACCTTATTGCTAAAACATCTTCCTTGTGTCATCTTCATTCAAACTTCTTTGAAATAGTGTTGTCTCAACACTATGTCAAAGAGGGGAAAAATGTAGACACCTAAATCTGATTACACCACTTTGGTAATCCTATTTAGTTATCTCTAAAGGAATCATTAATTAAATTCCTATTTATTTAATCCTTTGCCATCTTCTAGCTGATTAATTTAATTAATCATCTATAGTCCTAATTGATAAAGCAAATAACCTATTATTTATCAATTAAATCCTATTCTCCTATCTAATTTCAAATCCCAAATTTATTAAAATCACTTTAATAAATAAAAGCCCTCAAATCTAATAGCCCCTAACTTATCCCTAACCTTCCATTTAGCCTAATCCACCCCATACACCCATACTAACCTTGCTTAGCCACTAACTCACCCACCCTCATGAATGCCATCCACTTGCACATCTCTAACATCCCTAATCTAATCATAAACCCAAGCCTAATCCCCCCCCAACCTTATCACATTCCCTAAGTGAGCTTAAGACTTTCCTAAGCCAAATCAAAGTCTCCTCCCTCAAAATATCCCAACCATAAGCCTTCAATGCTCTTACAAACCCAATGAATGCTCTTACAAGCACTTATGAGGGCCATTTAAAGCCTTGAGCCACCTTTGTTGACTCTTCCTTGCCCTTTCCTCTACCCATTAACCCTATAACATGTGTCACTCTTTGATTGGTGCTAAACAAGCACAATCCATGTGCTCCCCTTTTAGTGCATCTTAGCCTTCCATAAGATTTCATCTCTTCTTGCATCTTAGCCATCCATCCCTCAAGCCCTTAGCCTATAAATTGAACCCCCTCCCTTCACAACATCATCCATCTTCCATTGCAAAGTTATAATGCTATTTTGAGAGCACAAACACTATCAAAATACCATTATAATGGAAAAATCACTTCATGAATCCATTGTTGAAACCTTGTTTCACTTACTCCACCCATCCATTCAAAGTTTGAAGCATAACTTGTGAGCATATATTCCTACAATCGAAGACAAATCCATTCCATCATTGTGTTATCCCCTTTAGGAGCCTACTATTCTTGGTTTGCTTCCTTTTTGTAGTGATAACCCTAGGTCCTATCTTAAGTGTTAGCTTGCTTAGTATTTTTGGTGCTTCTATTTAATTAGTTAGTATTCAATTTGCACTACTAATCTAGGTGATACACTAAGAAGCTCTCGAGATACCTAAGTGACAACCTAGTACTATTGGAGATTTCCCAAAAAATTGAGTCAGCCTATGAGAAAATAAAGAGACAATGAAGACCTTGTTGGGCATGGCCATTGGTCATTGGTCCATATTAGGTGAAGCGGAAGCAATACATTTGATCTTTTGAATAGGAGTGGGAAAACTATCCACTGGAAGAATACAACTCTCCTTCGCCATATTTTGACAATGTTGGAAAAGTGGAGATTCTAGCACGAAAGGACTTCCATCATGAAGATGTTGTTGAAAATCACTGGATGAATGCCACAAATGACTACAATGTCCACATTAGGGACTATTGTAGGATGACGTTGTATCTAGTAGAAGAGGCTCTCCAATTGAACATCCTAGAGGTGATAAAGCAATAGGATTCAAAGGTGTTACCGAACCCCCTGTTCAGCACTAACAAAATTGGTACCAGCTAGATCACCCAGTTGGATATTATCACCCTCTTGAAAGGAAGGGAAAGAACAAAATAAAGAGGACCTCTCCTCAAAGGATTCAAATAGAACAGGAACCTCCCTAGTAGTAGGAATAGAGTCAACAAGGGTCCTAAGACACTGGAGCTACCCAAGTCCAGAATGAATTGTAGTTGCCTCTCATTGTTTCTAGGCAACCAAAAGAGGGAGAGATTTTGCACATTTCCATTCCTCCTATGCAAGATGAGCCAGCTGCTCCTTCTATTTCCAAGAAACAAAATAAAAGGATTAAGAATTGGATGGAGAAAAGGAAAAGGATTAGTAAAAGATTAGTGCCTAATCCATGTATTCTTGAAAGCATTCTAGAGGGAGATGATGAAGAAGAAGAAGCAAAAGAGGAAGAGGAACAAGTAACCCTATAGGGAAGAACTCGGCTAGCTAGAGCCATAGAGTTTCAAAGAATAAAGAGTGCCACAAGTACCCCACCATATATTCAAGAAAAACCATTAGAACTATCTTCTTTGGAAGATCAAGTATAGTAGTGGGTAGATGAGTAGAGTGAAGAGAGCGGTGATGTTTTCTCAATGTTAGATTTTGATTTCATGCCCATAGGTATAGAGTTGATTGGGGATAAGATTAAGGACACTACTACTGGTGAACCTCAATATGAAGACTGGATGCAGGTGCTACAAGATACATAATGTCCTAATTTTACTGCTCCATCTCCACCATTGAGTTACAATGGTAGAATAGGTCTTGGTGACTCCCCCACCTCAGAGTTCAAAGGAACAACAAGTTCAAAAGGAACCATCATCGAAGGAGAGATAAGAACAAATAACAACCAATGAAATGTCAAAGGGAAAAATGGTAGAATATTCTCAACCACTTCCTCAAGACACCAAAGTTCAGGCTAAAAGCTCTATTGAGACTAAGGCTACACAAGGAGAGCCCTCCCAATAGGATACAACTCTTAGTAGGAGTGACAAAGGGAAGGAAGTAGTAGAACATACCCCTTTTTCATCAAGAGCCAGGTCCTCAACAAGATGCATCCCAAGGTGGATCTAGAAGGAGATAATGAGGAGTACTAAGCCTCAATTCCATGCTTTGGAGGAAGACATTTGTGACATTGTAGAGATCTTGACCAAACCTGAGTCTCCATCACATGAGGCAACATCTTTGGCATTTTTCAGCACCATACAAAACCAAGATTTATTTGCATAAGTGGCTCTCCCTCTTGAAGGTACAGATGTATAAAGCCTTAGTCTTGAGGATTATGAATTAAAGGATTTTATCTTGGGAAGGGCTACATGAGATTCATCTTAACAAATGATGACTATGGGAGTCAAAGAGGTCCTCAAGTACATGGAACAAGAGGAGATTGAAATCCAAGCACTTCGATGGCAAGTTGAGATCCTGAAAGGATATCTAGCCAAAGTTGTTGGTCCTCTTGATCCTAAACACTTGAAGCATACTTTGAACACTGTACTTAGAGAAGGGGGAGGTGTTCAATTAGACCCAATTTTTGAAGCTTATCAGTAGTGGAAATAAATAATTGAGGAGAAAGTTGTTACAATCATCATAGGGAACTTGAAGTTACTACATGCTACGCAAAAGAATGTGAATGAGATCATAGCAATTTTGAAGTAGGACTTTAGTATCATGGATGAGGTATGTTCTTGGAGTAATGATTTGTAGATAGAAAAGGTGCTTCCCTAGCAACAAGAATAGAGTCCACAAGGGTCCTAAGATACTTGGGCTACCCAAGTCCAAGATGAACTGCAGTTGCCTCCTGTTGTGTCTAGCCAACTAGAAGAGGGTTAGATTTTCCACATTTCCATTCCTCCTACGCAAGATGAGCCAATTTCTCCTTCTACCTCCAAGAAAGAAAAGAAAAGGATTAGTAGAAGATTAGTTCATAATCCATCTATTTCTAAAATCATTCCAAAGGGAGATGAAGAAGAAGAAGAAAAAGAATCAGAAGAGGAAGAATACCAAGTGCCCCTATAGGGAAGAACTCAACTAGCTAGAGCCGTAGAGCTACAAAGAAGAGAGAGTGACATGGGTACCCTCCCATCTACTCAAGAAAAACTATTAGAACTCTCTTCTTCAGAAGATGAAGTACAATAGTGGGTAGATGAGAAGAGTGAATAGAGAGATGATATTTTCTCAGTGTTAGATTTTTATTTCATGTCTATAGGTATAGAGTTGATTGGGCATAATATCATGGACACCCCTATAGGTGAACCTCGATAGGAGGACATGACGTAGATGCCACCAGATACATAGGGTCTTGGTCTTAATCCTCCATCTCAACCATGATTTACAATTGTAGAACAGGGCTCAGTGACTCCCACACCTTAGAGTTAAAGGAACAACAAGTTAAGAAGGAAACATCATCAGAGGAGAGATTGAAACAAATAATCACTGATGAAGTGTCAAAGGGACAAATAGTAGAATATTCTCAACCACTTTCCCAAAACACCGAGGTTTAGGCAAAAATTTCTACTAAGACTAAGGCTACACAAGGAGAGCCCTCCCAACAAGATACAACTCCTAGTAGGAGTGACAAAGGGAAGGGAGTAGTAGAACATACCCTTTCATCATCAAAATCTAGGTCCACAATAGGAAGCATCTGAAGGTGGATCTAGAAGGAGATAATGAGGAGTACTAAGCCTCAATTCCATGCTTTTGAGGAAGACATTTGTGACATTACAGAGATCTTGAACAAACTTGAGTCTCCACCACATGAGGCAACACTATTGGCATTTTTCACCACCATACAGAACTAGGATTTATTTGCACAAGTGGCTCTCCCTCTTAAAGGTACAAATGTAGAAGGCCTTAGTCTTGAGGATTATGAATTAAAGGATGTTATGTTGAGGAGGGCTACATAGGATTCAGCCTGACAAATGATGACTATGGGAGTCAAAGAGGCCCTCAAGTACATGGAACAAGAGGAGATTGAACTCCAAGCACTTCGAAGGTGAGTTGAGATCCTAAAAGGATATCTAGCCAAAGTCATTGGTCCTCTTGATCCTAAACATGTGAAGCATATTTTGAACACTATACTTAGAGAAGGGGGAGGTGTACAATTACAACCATTTTTTAGAGCTTGTTAGGAGTAGCTAGAAAGTTTTGAGGAGAAAGGTGTTACAATCATCATAGGGAATTTGAAGTTACTACATGCTACATATGAGAACATGAATAATATTATAGAAATTTTGAAGTAGGACTTCAGTATCATGGATGAGGCATGTGCCTAAAGTAAGGATTTCTAGACTCTGCAAGCCAGAAATGGCAAAAGATATCAGGTTTTGGTCAATGTATATACCAGAGAAGAATTAGATATGATTGATGATTGGATAGAGAAAATAGTGGATAGCAATAAAGTAATGGAAACATTACACGAGGAGATCCATCAACTCAAGGACCAAGCTTGAGAGTGGATTTTGGAAGTAGAAAGACACTATAGTGATGCATGCTTGGATATTTTTGAAGATGAGGAACAACAAAGGTTGTCACCTATAGAGACAATAGTGAAAAAATTTTGGAAGATTTTTGTGGAGGTTGTAGATAATGAGGACATTTGACAAGCCTTTAGGACTAAAGAAGCCCTATTAGAATTAGATACCAAACTTGGAGATTTTGTAGAGACTCAAATTGAGGTAGACAACTATAGACAAAATTTCAAGGACAAATATGAGGCTTTAGATCTTCCAGATGTAGCTAAGATAACTAAGATGATAGAGAAATTCAAGGGCAAACATCCAAACATAGCTTTGGGATGAAGAAGAACAAAATTTAGATGCCAAATTTTCAAATTTGACACTTAGTAAAATTTTGAGATTTTGACCCGATTGAGGTCCACAGCTCCACTGCTCCATAGGTACATAGGTTTATAGCTCCACAATTTGGAGGTGCACTAATAATTAATTGTTAGTTCCAAAAATAATGCTTTCCATACAACGGGAATGCATTCTGATGGCAGTTTAACTTTGACACATGCTTAGTAAAGGACTAGCTTCTATTTTTGGCACCTCCAAATGCTCCTACTTTGACCGAAGGCTTCCTCATACTTTCTCTCTCATGATTTCTCTATCTTTCACTTTCAACACAAATTGAGGAGATGATTTCTTATAAATACCCCATTGTAAAATGTAACAAAGGCCATCATTATTATGCAATAAAATTATGATTTTGGTGTTTGCATTTGGAGTGTAGTGATTCTTGCCTGAATGTGTCATAATTTTTGTGAATTTTGTTCAGGAGATTTTGATTGAGCCAAAGGTTTATTGCATTAGTTTTGGTTGTGTGATCTTTTAGTTTTTGTGTTTGGTATAGATTTACGAATTCTATTGATGTAACAAGCTTGAGAAGAGATCATTGAATTCTGCCTTCATAAATTTTTGTCTTGCATGAGCACACTTTTTATGGCCTTGTGATTTGATGAAAGGTGAAATATCATATGATTGTTAAATTTTCTCACTGATGAATGCATCAGTGGATTCTAGGAAGTGCTACTCCTATTTTCATTAGTTTTGTACCAATTTCTTTGAAAGTTTAACTCACAGTGTGTTGTTTTCCATAGCTTATGTCTATTAGGATTTCAATTTCATGTTATTTTCTTTTAGTTTTGTTATTTGCTTTGCTAACCCCTTTTTAGAATAGGAACTCATTTTAGTTGCACTATTAGAATTGCATTCATTGAAAAATCATAAAATACAAAAACATTGTTCTTTTGTGTATTATTTTGAGACAATGAATAGATAAACTTCATTTTGAGATTATAATCAAAACTAGAAAAGGCCTTCTTATGAACAATCACATTTATCTTCAACTAAGAAAATTTTGGCATGTCGTAAGACAAATACTGAACCTTGGAGTTGATTCAAAAAATATTAGCTTTTGAAGAGAAGAATTGTGCAATGGATTCTTGCCATTGGCCTCATGCAAAATGACTACCTAACAGGACTCATGGACACCAAGCTAAAGAAAAGTACAACCTTCCATCTATAGACCAAGAGATAGATAAAGGTAGTCAACATGATAGTTTTTCATCTACTTATAGTTTACTACAATAAGCATCCTAAGTTGTGGGATGAAAGCCTTCACTATGTACAACATACTTACAACCATGTTGCACACTCTTCTACAAAGAGGTCCCCTTTTGAGACTTGCTTTGGTTACCTGCCTAAGACACCAATGGATTTTCCTTTTGTGAAGGACAATGTTGTAGATGGATGCCATGATGTAGAAAAGGCTATTAGAATCCTTATTAGAATTGCTAGAAGATGTTATCCTTGATGGGAATGTCAAAACTTCATGAAGAGGACCAGTTGAATATGTCCAAGTGGGTATTGAGGGGGATGCATCCAAGCAAGGCAAGATGGATGGAGATTGGTAAAATGAGGGAACTATACCCTCACCTACTTTGTGAGTAATCAAACTTTCAAAGGTCCAAAAGCTCTTCAGTAGGGGGACTTGATCCAGGGGATTAAAATCAGTGGAAATTGAAATGTCCCCAATGCTCCAAGATTCAACATCATTACAAAGTGTTCAATATTGTGAATCCAATGCAACTTGAATGGGAAAAATTAGAGTTTAGATGACAAAGTTATGGCTAATCAAAGTTTGGTTAAACTGGGTATAGAGGCTATAAAAAGGTGAAAAATTAATCATCTCAGGTAAAAATATGGATTCTGATGACATCATGATGATGTCACCATTCTAGTCAGTATGGTGATGTGGCACATTGGGAATCAAGTGGTAAAAATATGTTGAGAAGATTCAAAATCCTAACTTCCATATCTAACCCATCCTCCTTAATCGCTATGCCACACATGTCATTTACCAATTTATGGAGGGAGTTTGTTTTTAAAATAATAAAGTCCCCAAATAGAGAATGGAGGCCAACAAGAATGGGACCCTTGATCACTGGCCTTCCAAAATATTTTACAAGCATTGTCCTATTTATAGTACTTGAAATACATGCAAATTATATTGTATTTAAACTATATCAAATCTTGCTTATCCTTAGGTATATAAGGATATGGGTCAAAACTAACCACTAAAATGAAATAGGGCTAAATTCATAAAATAGAAAAGGGGTATTTTTACAATTAGTGGTTATAACCCATTTTTGGCTAATTTCATGTATAAAAGGGGGTAAGTAGGCTTTGGAAAGACATCCAAGTGATGAGAAGGAGATTATAATTTTGGAGACTTGGTGATTATTCCTAAACATTGGAGAATAATGCTACAATTGTTCTTGAAGGAAATTATTTCAAAACACTTATAATTGATTTTGGAGATAATCAAATCGGTCCCTCTATTGGAGCAAGGCCCAAAGATGTAGTCTAACTTGTGGATGAACTCTGTTATCAAATTGTGTTTTGTCTTCCATCTCTCTACTCTTTTTCTTCTTGTCATTACCTTATTGTGCATTTGATCATTTAAGCATTTAAATTATGTTAATTTGCTAATTAATTCTTTGAATTAACTTTATATAATTATGTAATGCATTCCTCTATAACAGTCCTCAATCTTAATTAGATCATTTTCTATAGCACCCATTTCTGCAAATAATTTGATGAATAATCCATAACACTACTACATTTGGGCCTAAATTGTGATGGTGGGCCATCATAATTATGGCAGTAAACTATCACCCAATTGACAATAGGAAAAAATGGCTCTCGTTAGTTGGGCAGTAGACTTTTGTTGTTGCAAGTTGTGATAGAAAGGGTTATTGTCACAATTGTGATGCCTATAGGTGTCATAAATTGGGCTATCATTTTGGCTAACTATTCATTTTCACCATAAGCATTGTTTCAAAAATATGTCAAAGACACCGTCATAGTTGCAATGTCTGCTTGATAGAAATGCTATGGGTCCAAAAACCATCAAAACCTCTGTTGCAATGTGAACAGGCATGTGGTAGGAGTGTTGTGGGATTGAACACCAACCATCACAATTGCAACGTCATGTTGTATTAATAAAAAATTGGTAGAAAACATTGAATAACTATGATGCAATCATAGGTTTATATTGAGCTTCACTTATTCTTGAGAATAGTTTAATATTCTCTACCAATCAATGCCAACCATGTGAAGGTGGAAGCTCATTCCCCCCCACCCCAACATCTAAATTCATATTAACATCTAAATTCTTGAAAAAATGATCAGTGGTTACAAAAAAGGGTTTTAGACCTTAAAAAGTGACATCACATTCCCATCTTCTAGTACATGTCATTTTTACATCACATACAACAAAAGATTCTACCACTCTAAATCAAGAACGTATATGCAACTGCATTTTTTTAATAGGTCTATTAAGTTTTTAAAATTATAGACCATCATGATGAACAATTTTCGTAATGGTCTATAACTTAAAATACCTAATTAAAGACCTCTAACAAAAATGAAAACCTGTTGCACTTTTTAGCTCTGCCTGATGTCATATACATATGAATTGACATTGTATATTGAACTATGGAATCCTTCTACATTTCTTGAAACCAAGAGATTCACATAATTAGTTGTCATACAATCATAGGTTATTGTTGATCTTGACTTGATTTTGAGAATAGTTTCATATTCTCTACTAATTAGGGCCAACCATGTAAAGATGGAAGCTCATTTTCCCCCCATCTTCCCAACATCTAATTTCCTCATTAACATCCAAGATCTTTAAGGAAGGATCAATCTTTAAAGTACTTGAAATGTCCTCATCACCTCCTTCTGATCTCAAGGAAAGTCCTTCTTCATTGCTTACTAGAAATTTATCACATAGGTACATCCAGGAATGTCCTCATCACCTCATGCATTAAATGAATCCAATATTAGAAAATGCCCCCTAAGAAATAATAGTTCATGTGAAATAAACACATGAAAAATGAGAGAGAGAAAGAGGAATCTAATTAGCAATAGGTGTTGCCATTGCATCTATGGCCATGCTACCTATTGAGTGAGTTTTATTATTTTTCTATTGTGCCAAGATCTCTCTATTTATATACATTCATACATACATACATACATGTACACATATATCTACATATATATATATATATATATATATATACACATACATACATACATACATACATACATACATACATATCTATGTATATATATATATATATGTATATATGTATATATGTATGTATATATATGTATGTATATATATATATATATGTATATATGTATATACATACATATATAAAGATCACAAGGGTACAACAAGCTGTTGAGTGAATTTTATTACTTTTTATGCTATGCCAAGATCTCTCTATTTAGCAATATACAATTGGCGAATGATTAATGTTGCATTTTCTTTTCTTTTTTGTTTATAATCCATAATCCATAATCCACAAGATCTCTATAGTGATGACCAAATTAACTTCAATACCCAACTTATCAGTAGGTAGACCAATTTAACTGGAATATGGCTCAAGCATGTGCTATTCCCATTTATCATATGGTTGTGATGTTGGAGGCAACATTTTTTCAAAAGTGGAAGTAGGTTTTGTACCTATGGCCTAATTTTACTGAAGTAACAAAGTGATTTTTAGGGTGGAAAAGACTATTTCGCCTTGAGCTTCTTGCTAATGAGAGGATAAGAAGTTAGATAAATGTAGCCCTTGAAATGATAAATCAAGCTATAGAGGGTACAACTATGGAGAAAAAGGTGGCTAGATAGAATGTAATCTATCTTAGGGTGACAAATCATCACCAATTTGAGGCACTTCAACAATATCAATAAGTAGCAACATATGCTCAACAACAAGCCTCTGCTTTCATGGGTAGTGTGATTCACTTGAATAACTCCATGGGTACACCTAAGTTGAGTTTGAAGGAAGTGATTATAATATATGCACAAGAACATGACATCCAAATTTTCCCTCCAGTGGGACACACACATGATGGTCTTCAAGTTTTTGGCTTTGTATGTCTTAGTATCTATCCAAATTTTGTAAATCAACAAGTGCTTGCATAATCTAGAGATACATGGGTGATTGCATAATTGGAGAAGCTAGTTGAGATGCATTGTAACCAAATATATAATGTAGAGGAAACTTGAAAACTTGAATGCTAAAATACTAAAATAAAAGCTATCAAGGATCAAACACCTATGCCAAAGTTACAACACAATGTGAAGTTGATTTTAGATATAAAAAAGAAAATATAAAACACATCATAAATCATTCCCAATTTTATGTTCACAACTCAAATGCTCTCCCATGGTCTAAGCTAAAACCCTCATTATTGCATCCAAAATATGATTATGTCCCTAATGGAGAATTGAAATACAATTTTTTTGGATTCCACATAGCACTATGTCAATAAATTCAAGAAATTCTAATACCATGAAAATTATCTTAAATTGATTCCAAAGCTCAGGCCCTAACAATAGTCAAAAGGTAAATTGTTGTCAAAGAATGTGCTAAAAAGAAGAAAGAGTGCATATTTAGAATGAACATAGATATTGGCAATAATGAAGAAACATTTAATCCTCTTATACATAATCAAAATTATGTTAGAGATGAACTCAAGAAACTAAGAAATATAGGAGGTGCTTAGCTACATATTCTAGCCAGCTTGGGTGATTTGGTAAGAAGTTTTGTAAGGGAATGAGCCTTGTGAGTTAACATATAATATCTTAAAAATAGTTAATTCCTACCTACCTATGTCCAAGGTCTCTACACAATGGAGGTATACTCCACCTACCAGGCAACCTACATACCCATATCCATGGGGATCAAGACCCTTGAACTACTCACTCTAATGAATATGTAGTTATGGTTTCTAATTATTTTGATGTAGCTATATTCCTATAACCACTAGTGAGTTCTACTCACTTAATACAACTCTATAATTACAATATTGTAATACCCTTGTGTAACCTTTGTGTTATAGTTTATAGTTAATGTAAGGTTAACCTATATCATCCTAACTCACTCCTTGTATAGTTAAAGTGAAATAAACACATAAAAAATGAGAGAGAAATAGAGCAATCTAATTACATTTAGGTGTTGCCATTGCATCTATGACCATGCTACCTGTTGAGCGATTTTTATTATTTTTCTATTGTGCCAAGATCTCTCTATTTACACACACACACACACACATGTACACACATATATGTATATACATACATACATATACAAATATCACAAAGGTATAGCAATGAGATGCAGATATCACAAGGGCACAATAATGAAATGCAGTGATTACAAGGGCACACATACATACATATATACATACATACACATACATACATACATACATATATACATAGATGTATTTATGTATGTATATATATACAAAGAGATCTTTTTTAAGGTGCTAAGTGACTTACCTCAAGATCCTCCACAAAAATAGTATAGACTAGGAAAAATGGGTAGAGTTTGCAAGAAATTTTAGAAAAACATATCATAACAGATATTTTTAGAAAGAAACAAGCCATAACCAAATTAAATGGGTCTAGTTATTGATTAGCTAAGTTGATATATAGTATATTTAACTAGATTATGACATCTACAAGGGAATAAGCCTTGTGATTATGGTATTTACAAAGAAGCAAAACTTGCTTCTTTAACTCCTTACACTCAATTCTTCACTAAAGTTATTCTTCTAGTAGTGAGAATAGTTTCTACAAATTCCTTAGAGCCACAAAACCCTAAACCTATGTTACATTTTCTAGAGACATGGGAGAAGTTAATACCGACTTCAGTACTTCATAACATTTTGGATCATATAGTGATTCCCAAATTAATAGTAGAATTAGATACTTGGGATGCAAAGATCATAAGGGAATGACAACAAAATCCTAGATCTCCACATGATATATAGATACATACATACATATACATACATACACACACACACACACACACACACACACATATACATACGTATACATGCATGCATGCATGTCTGTATGTATATACAATGATCTTTTTAAGGTACTTATTACATATTAGCTACACAATAGAAAATTTGATCAAGTTGCATACATATTCTAGAATCTAAATAATAAAACAATGAAACTCACTCAACTTGTGCTAAGCGACTTAGCTTGAGATCCTAAAAAAAAATAATGTTGGTTGTTCCTGTTATTGTACCTAATCTGATGACAGTTATACATGAATTTTTAATCAACCCAACTAATCAACAACTAGACCAAATTAAAAGTAGTAGTAGATACATAGGATCCTTACAGGGAGAGCATGCCAATAAAATTCAAAACCCACAAAATTTAAATAATGTTATTTATGTGCAATTATTTTAAACCTTTGATAAGATAGGAAAATACACCAAGTCTACTAGATCAAGACATTCCAGTTAAATTTACTAGCAAACATAGAACAAATAATAACATAGTCTACTAGATCGAGACATTCCACTTAAATTTACTAACAAACATAGAACAAATAATAACATAGTCCACTAAGTTTCCCAACATGTTCCTACATTGTTAGTACCTTGTCTTAGCTAATTTTCCTAAATCTAATTAAAGTCAAATTGGAATTTCAAAAAAGTCAAATTGGTATTTCAAAAACTCATATTTCTTGAGTGCATAGAAAACATAGTTATAATTAAGAGACACAAACAAGTAAACATATTTCAAAACCTAATGCAAAAGAAAGAAATCATTAAATATAGATACTACTTAAAAATCTGAATAAATTTGCCCTTAACAAAATTAGATATTTTCTACTATTCTATACAATATTTTAGCTAGATTTTCTTGTTAGAAATCGTGGCATTTGGAAAGTAAAAAAAAGATTTAAAATAAAAGTTTGTATTAGCCAAAACCAAATAAAAACCAACTCAATTAGATATATTCTAGTATTTCTATTCAATAAAGAAACAAATCTTATTACAAGACATAGGTCTTATCACTAACCTAATTTTGGAATTTTGTTCTCACCAAAAATCATAAAATGTAAGAACAATTATGCCAAAAAGAACATTAAAATTTGATTATTGTAAAATGATGGTTACTGTGCACAATAATTTTTAAAGCTCTTTTGGCATAATCATTCTTATAATTTTTTGGCTTAATCTCCAACTAGTCAGTATGTGTTTTGAAAAATTAATTCTTGGACTATGAGTCAGGAAAAAAAGAAATATCAAACTTCAAAAGGATGTACATAAATGCAATTAATTTTTAAACTTCAATTTTATAAACTTACAAAGAGGACCATGTAGAATTATAAGAAATAATTATGGTTTGTACTGTTTGAAAATTGTACTTACAAGTGATAAAGTTATATACCACACGCACACACACACATGTGGATGACACTATTAAGTAGGTTATGGCTTGAAAACTAATCAACAACTAGACTAATTTAGCTAGGTTATGGCTTTCTTTTTTCTAAAAATATCTACTATGATATGTTTTTCTAAAATTCCTTGCCCATTTACCCTAGTTTTATTATTTGGATTATGGAATATGGGATTTGTTTTATTATTGGCTTTGTTCAAGTCATAATTTTAATGAATTAACAAAGTGGTGTTTAGAGTGGAAAGGACTATATAATGAAGAGGAAACTTGAAAACTTAAATGTTGAAATGAAAGCTATTGAGGATCAAACACCTATGTTAGAGTTACAACACAATTTAAAGTTGATTTTTTTTTTTTTAAAACTATGACATAAATCATTCCCCATTTGTTTTGATTATGGAGAGCTTCGTGCAAAAGAGAGTGGAGAGCTCTGAACAAGGGTGGAGAGCTCTAAATATTGGTGGAAATTTCATTGCCATGCCCTTGTGATCCCTATATTTTGTTGTCATGCCCTTATGATATCTACATTTTTTTTCATTCCCTTGGTGGAGACCAGTGGAGATCTAGGATTTCATTGCCATGCCCTTGTGATCTTTGTGACCTTGCTATGTGATTTCCTTGTCGTGTTGTGCCCTTGTGATCTCTATCCCCTTTGCAACAATTGAAGATTTTTTATCAAATTACGATGACAATTTGCAATGGTGATGTAATTTGTGGTGTTTGGGCCCAAATTTAGTAGTGCTTGCTCTGCAATTTTCTTCAAGGGGAGAAGAGGTAATATGTAAATGTTCTTTTCTTTTTCTTCTAAAAATGTATCTCTTTATATTTCCCCTAACAGGTGATCAGAGAAGCTTCTCTTTGTGTATATGTATGTGTATATATACATACACACATATGTGTATATACATATGCATATTTACACATATATATACATATATATATATATATATATATACATATATATATATATATATACATATATATATATATATATATATACATATACATATATATATATATATATATATATATATTTACATACATACAAACATACATATACAAAGATAAAAAAGGAACAACAATGGGATGAACAGACACATATTTACATACATACATATATGCATACATACATACATAAATACATATATATACACACACACATACATTCGTACATACATACATACATCTGCATATGCAATTTTATAACCTTGGAAAACTATATTTGATCTTTATTCAATCACCAAGCGATAATATAATTTGTAAGTACATATTTCTACATACTTACTTTGATATGAATAGTTTCAATGGAATTCATCCAAGGAAAGTGAGTCTACTCATGATGATAATGGCTCCATGTATTGGGTCTTTAGAGGAGAGAGGCTTATAGGATATTACATGTTGTTTATGGATATGGGATGATTCATTTGTGTGAATGGTTGATCAGGCAAGTTGCAAAGAATTAGGGTTTCAGTTGTAAGTAGTTTCAATAGTTAGACAAGGGAATCAACTTTGAAAGTGGGATGATCAAAATTGGCATGTCCATCTTTATGATACATGTCTCTATCTCATAATAGAAAATTACCTCAAATGACAAGTGATAAATATTAAGTATATGGAAAATTAGAAGAACATTCATCCTTAATATTTTTAAAGGACAAAAGTATAATAAAAATATAATTTGGTAGAAAAAGCCATGAGCTATATGGCTCCACGTTGTAGCTATTCCATTGTCTAGTATTGGAAACTCTTCACGTTAAATATAAAGATCTTGAAATTAAAAAAATAACTATCAAAGATCTATATTTATTTTTTAGTGATAACAAATGTATAGTTTGATTTTAAGAAAAATAATAGTCTTAAATGTATATGATTAAAATAAAATAAATAAGAGTACTAGCTATAGCTTTATAATTCTAGTATTTATGGTAAATAAAATGTTCAATAAAACAAGTATGAAGCAATGTAAATAGATCATCTGCTCAATCCTATTATGACTTAATGTGAATGCATCTAATCATTACTTGGATGATATTATGCACAAGATCTTTACTCAATCACCAAGAGATGATATAATCTACAAGTACAAATTTTTGCAGACTTAGTTTGGTATGAATAAATTCAATTGAATGCATGGATAATTGCTTGTGTGAATCCAAGACATGAATGATTAATTTAATTTAGCACAAGTACTATGCAATTGTATATGTATGCATGTAAAGTAGTTTATGGAGTGAAATAATTTGCATACATACATGCACATATGCATATAATCATCATAATTAATTTTCCTTGAATCTTACCAATGCTATTATATATGAACAAGGGATACATGTTTAGAAATAAAATTAAACTACATTTACATTGGTGCCTCTTCTCCCCTTTAATAAAATTGTAGAGTAAGGGCACAAAGATCACAAGGGAATGACAAAAAAATCCTAGATCTCCATTGATCTCCACCAACATTTAGAGCTCTCCACCCCCTCTTTTGCATGCAGCTTTCCACAATCAATCAAATAAAATGGGGAATGATTAATGTCATGTTTTATTTTCATTTTTGTTTATAATCCATAATCCAAAATCCAAAAGTTCTCTCTCTATATACACATACATACATACATACATACATACATACATACATATATA
This sequence comes from Cupressus sempervirens, assembly GCA_028749045.1. Lineage (NCBI taxonomy): Eukaryota > Viridiplantae > Streptophyta > Pinopsida > Cupressales > Cupressaceae > Cupressus > Cupressus sempervirens. The sequence continues at coordinate 282,049,546 of CM053783.1, read as the reverse complement.
TAGACATACATATATACATACATGCACACACACACACGCACACACATATATCCATACATACATATAGACACACACACACACACACATGCATGCATGAAAAAAATAATGCACCTTCTAAGAGTTTACAATTATTCAACAAAAGTAATGTTTTACAAGAAAATGCATCTGAAGAACTGATAGCTCAGAAGTAAGAACATGGTGTTGAAATAGTACAAAAAGTGCTTTACATGAGAGGTCCACAAGTAATGGTGTTGACCAATCTTAAAAAATTAAATTTTGAAATGAAATCTATCAATGATCAAACACCTCTACTAGAGTTACAACACATTGTGAAGTTGATTTTAGAAAAGGAGGAGTAGCTTTAGAAAGAGACTACACGATAGAAACAATAGCTAGACAACATAGAGGATATTATGGGAGCCAATGGATAGAATTCATGAAAGTGTTGTGGTAGGTAATATGACATTGGAATCACATGCAAGTTTCTTTGAGAATTTACATTCAAAATATCAAATGCTTATAAGAGTGTTTCAAGTATTGCCACAGTCTCCCTGTAATGATCCTTGGTATCAAATGCTTATAAGAGTGTTTCAAGGTTGGGAAACAATTCAAAATCCTTTGCAAGGTTTAGAGGTAATGTCATTGTAGCAAATGCTTCTACAAGGAAATGATCCTCATGATTATGGCTAGTTTCTTTCTAAAAATATCTGCTATGATATGTTTTTGTAAAATTGCTTGCGAACATTGCCCATTTTTCTTGGTCTGCATTATTTTTGTGGAGGATCTTGAGGTAAGACACTTAGCACATGTTCAGTGAGTTTTATTTTATTATTATTTGGATTTTGGAATATGTATGCAACTAGAACAATTATTTTTTTGTGCAGCTAATATGCAATAAGAACCTTAACAGAAATCTCTAGATATACATGTTCAAAAGGAGATATAAAGAGATACCTGTTTAGAAGGAAAAGAAACCAACATTTACATACCATTGAAGAAAATTGTAGAGCTAGGGCATGGGAAAAAAATTGTAGATAAAGGGCATGACATGGAAACAAAATCACATAGTAAGGACATGATGTGGCAACAAAATCATAGAGCAAGGGTACAACATCGAAGTCATAGAGCAAGGGCACATCAGTGAAACACATAGATCACAAGAGCATAGAAACCAAATCATAGAGAAAGGGCACAACAATTAAATGTAGAAATATATCATAGGAAAGAAATTTACCAAACACATATCCATAATCATGAGGCTCATTCCCTTGCAGATGCCATAATCTAGTTAAATATACATACATATATCAAACTAGCTAATCATCAACTAGATCCATTTAACTGATTATGGCTTGTTTCTTTCCAAAAATATTTGCTATGATATGTTTTTGAAAAATTTCTTGCAAACTCATTGCATTTTTTATGGTTTACATTACTTTTATGTAGGATCTTGAGGTAAGTCACTTAGCATGAGTTGAGTGAGTTTTAATATTTTATTCTTCGGCTTTTGGAATATGTATGTAGCTAGATCATATATGTAATAACCACCTTGAAAAATATCTCTCTAAATATATAAAGAGATACATGTTTAGAAGGAAATATAAAGACATACATCTTTACAAGGAAAAGAAATTTTTTTTACATATGTACCCCTTCTCGTCCTTAAAGAAAATTGTAGAGCTAGGGCACATAGATCACAAGGACATGTCATGACAATGAAATTATTGAGCAAGGGCATGTCATGACAATGAAATTGCAAAGCCAGGGCATGACATGACAATGAAATCATAGAGAAAGGGCACATAAATGAAATGTAGAGATCACGAGAGCACAACCACCAAATGCACCAATCCTAAGGGTGCCACGACAATGTTCATACCTCTCCACCTCTTTTGTGCACACCTCTCTCCAAAATCAAATCAAATGAAAAATGATTGTCATATTTGTTTTTAATTTTATGCTCGTGAGGGCATCGCAATTATGACAGTAATGTTGGTATTGTGACATCATTAAGGAAATTTTCAAAAAAAAACATGAAAATGACCACAAATTATACCGCCATGGCAAATGTCATTGCAATTTGACCCCAAATATTGTAGCATAACATAGAAAACTATGTAATGACTAAAATTCTCAAATATAAGTGAAATAAACGTCGATCTAAATAAACAAAAAAATTAAAGTATAATGAAGTATAAGACATAGAGGTTTTACATCTCAATATACTTTCTAAAGTATAATGAAGACTATATTGGTAACTTTTTGATGCAGGAGCATCCAGAGATATAAGGGCAATCCTGTTTCATCCAAAAAAAAAAATTGTACACATAGTTTTTGTTTCATTTTTTTTCATTTCTAGATACCCATTTGGGTCAAAGAAAGGTTCCAACTCTCACAGTTCCACTTTCAGTGTTATAGGTTAGAGTTTTTAACAACCTTGGGATATGTGTAAATGCTAAAAAAGTAGGACTATTTAATTAAGGAATAATTATGTTTAGTTATAAGCTTTGAATTGGAGGGATGATTAAAATTGTAATTTAGAACATTCCAAAAATGGAATCAGGTCAAAAGACTACACGGTTTGAAAGTTATTGCAGTTTTTTGATTTCTAGAGACCTCCTAAGAATGCTTCAAAGTATGGTACAAGGCACCTCATATAGGCTTGAAAAATGGGGGATGAGAAAAGATATTCAATAGGGCTATAGAGAACTCTAGGATCTTTCCAAAAATATAAATGGTTCATCAATCGAAGCTACGATTCAAAAGTTATGCCTCTCGAAAGTTTGGCTACCATTTCTGGATTCTTCTAAATTTTGCACCAACTTCTAAAGTGACTTCTAGAGTCTTCCGTTTTGGTGGTGGATGCAAACTAGAAATTTCTAGAATTTATTCCTAATCCTTAACCCTTTGGGGTCTATTTAAGAATATTTTTAGCATTGTAAAAGGTAGTTCAGAGTGGAGTTTGAGAGAAGGTTCTGGGAGAAGAAATTATCTCTAGATTTATACTATTGTAACCCCATAGGGTGTGTTTTGGAGTCTATTTTCTCTGCACTAAGTGTATTAGCATATTTTCATAGTTAATAATGTTTTTCCTTTCTTGTTGTGTCCATTCTATACTTGGGTTCTGTCTCCATCACTTTTTAAAATCTACCCTTTAATGTATACAGAGGTAAACAAACTATTGATATTCTTCTAGCAAAAGATAAGTAGAAATGTTTTTAACTTCAAAAATCCCATTCCCAACTATTTTCTACCATTCATATGTTTTTAGATAGTATATTAAAAAAATAAATTTAGAAAGAAATTAGACAAACCTAGATTCATGCCAAGCAATGAAATATTGAGCATTAACAAAATACAAATCAGCTTCAAAATAATCCATATGCAAGGGTGACTGTAGAAACTAGATAAGAAGCCAATATCCACAGAAGATTTTCTAAACTTTTATTCAAAATTCAAACATTGGTAGGCATCATGTTTGAACTAGAGGACATCATGCTCACATGGAATGGAGAAAGCTTGCAAAGGCACCATAGTAAAGGGAGACATAAATCATTTGTTGCAATGTGTCAATAGAGAGGTCATCCCATGAGATGGATAAAAATTGGAGTGATAATTACATAGAATATAATGATCATAGAATAAGCACAATATGGAAGCATAGACAAACACATGAACAATTGGGAAAGAGATCTCAAGAGACTAAATTTTTTGGAATTGATTGGTTTTATGAGTAATATTCATACAAAATGTGGCTTGCAAAAATATTGTAAAAAACTATATTTGATATTGCTAGATGGGAAAACTAATTGTTCATGTTATCGTACCCAATCTAATGATGGTTCTACAATAATTTGTAATCAACCTAGCTAATCAACAACTAGACCCAATTTTCTAGGTCATGTCTAGTTTCTTTCTAAAGATATCTACTATGATGTGTTTTTGTAAAATTTCTGGCGAACTCTACCCTCTTTCTTGGTTTGCATTTTTTTTTGGAGGATCTTGAGGTAAGTCACTTAGCATGGTTTGAGTGATTTTTATTGTTTTGTTATTTAGATTTTGGAATATGTTTGTAGCTAGATCAACTTTTTGGTTGCGCTAAGATGTAATAAGCACCTTAAAAAAGATCTCTAAATATACATATATAGAAGGAAATATAAAGAGATACATATTTAGAAGGAAAATAGTTTTTTTTTTACATAACCCTTGAACAAAAATGGCAGAGCTAGTGCACAAAAAATGAAATTGCAGAGCAAGGGCACAAAGATCACAAGGGCATGAAATGGAAAATAATTCATAGGGTAAGTGATGCAGGAGCATCTAGAGGTATAAGGGCAATCCTGTGTCACCCAAAAAAATATACTTAGACTTAGTTTCTGTTTCATGTATTTTCATATTTGGATACCCATTTGGGTCAAATAAAGGTTCCAACTCTCACAGTTCCACTATCAGTGTTCGTGTAAATCCTAAAAAAATAGGAGTATGTAATTGAGCCATCATTTTGGTGAATTAGGAGGTGTAAATTGGCTATATGAATGTAATTGTAATTTAGAGCATTCCAGAAAAAGAATCAGGTCAAAAGGCCCCATGGTTTGAAAGTTATTGCAATTTTTTGAGTTGTGGAGACCTCCTAAGAATGCTTCAAAGTCAAGTTAGGGGCATTAAATGACCTCAAAAAGGGCCAAAAAATGGGGGACGAGCGAAGCTGGTCCATTGGGCTATAGAGCACTTCGAGAGCTTTCCGAAAATGTAAATGGTTCATCAATCAGAGCTACGGTTCAAAAGTTATGCCTCCCGAAAGTTTGGTTACCATTTCTAGATTCTTCTAAATTTGCATCGACTTCTAACGCAGCTTCTGGAACCTTCTATTTGGTTGGTGG